>JAQGAG010000129.1:0-24219 GCA_034696835.1 Lepidocyrtus lignorum
AGCTTCAAGCTTGCGTCCACGGAGTTTTCAAGCTTCAAGCCTCAAGCTTAAAATAGGAGCTCATGCAACTCTCTGGTGTACACCCCTTCTTCATCATTGTCGCTGTATGAATCTTGAAATGAGCAAATAAGACAATCCTCTTATAATTTACAGTTATCCAATGAGCAAAGGAAAGCGGGTGTACGGTAAGCACTTCTATAATGATGTAGTTTTTTGAATGTGCGGATAGAAGTTTTTCGGTTTCATATTCTAGTATTTCAATCCACTTGCCCTTGCTTCCAGTACACGCGTACTCTCGTCTACATCGTTCGATCATGATAATCCCACAACTCCCACCAACTTTTTGTTGTTTATCATTCAGGCTAATGGACGTTGACTGAATCGCATTTCTGGTATCGCAATCGCATCGCAATCGCATGGTAAAGTGAGACTGAATTGCATTTCTCTATAACAATACCCATTAAAGGTCCCTTCCGCCCCAGCTCACGTTCTTCACTTCTCATTTGATGAAATTTGCGACTGAGACCTTTTGCCTTTGGAAGCCCAATTAATATTGTGTTGCTTCAGAAGTGGTATGTTATTTTGATGACTTCTATATAAGATCCTTCGATCAATTCACATTCATCAGCGTAGAAAATATGTCGCGTAATCGATGTCGTCACAAATAGGAATTTTATACATACATACTTGGTAATGAGATGGGTAACCACAAAGGATAAGAGGTTCAATAAGGAATGACAAAGGTGCTACATGGCTTTGTACAGATAAAGAGAGCTTAATCCATCCTGCCTGCTTATTAATTACTTTAATTGGACAAAAAAGTAATCAGTCCATTTATTGGTAGCACATCAGCATTTTGGTCCTCATGCGAAATTGCAAATACCATGAGTGATATGATATGATGATATCCAATAAAATGTCAACCGAGGTCAACTCCGTTTTTTAAAGATCAACATCGGCTTAAATAAAAAAAATGAATCCTAAAATAAAATCAGAATAAAAACCCAAGGGAATTTATTGCATTATTACAAAGCAGTTTACTCATCACTTCATCAGTATCATCTCTTCATATTTAATATAATTTGTGTGGTGCAATTTTAGTTTGCTTTGTTGTTCGTCATTTAACTAATTGTATTTCTAATTGGGTTTCGCTGTGTACAAGTGTCAAAGCAGGAAGGAGCTCGATGAGGGCACTTGCTCTCGAACGGATAGTGAATCTGTTAAATTTGGGAGAAGTTATGGGACTGGTGGGTTATTTGTAATCTTCTCTTCAGAACGGAAGGGGCCTGTTTTTTGGGGGCTAATGAGGAACCGCTGAATAGGAAGGATTCTCCTCTCCCGACTGAAATACTTTATTTGGAACAATGTTATACTTTAAGCAGTTACACATTAGTGCCTATCCTAAAGGACGTGAGTAAATAAGTAAGTTGTTGATTGTCAGTCTTGTATTGCCCCATTCAAGGATGTGCATGATGTACTGGTTTAAACGGTTGGTTTGATAGATGGGCTATTTTAAATTCCTGGATAAGCTTTAGCCAGCCGTACAACTCTAATGTTATGCAGCATGAGTCATTTGACTACTTACACACAACGCTGAAAGGGGCAGCATACCGTAAGGCTTCATTAATTATGGTTTTGCTATTTTGTCATTTATAAACCTTATGTGCATGTTATTCAAATGCCAAATAAAGAATGATTGAGGTATTATTGAGTGGCGCTTGTACATAATGTGTGTCGTCTCTCATGGTACCCTTGTTGTCGCCACGGTGAAGTTTGCATGGATGTTTCTACATTTTATGCATTAGGCTGATAATTGATTCCAAAAGCAATGTTATCTGGTAATGTTTAGTGTGTTTTATATTGTGTACTTCTTTGAAGGTATAAACCATGGGCTACAGATTGGATTTGGATTCGTCGCCGAGATTTATTTTTTGGCCATTGATAACGATGACTGTTTCATATGCATGAAAATGACTTTAGTACATGGTATAACAAGGTTATGAAATAGGTATTCTTCTTTTTTATCGAGTTTGTTTTTCCACCATATATTTTATTCTTGCTTGTATATTTGCCATATCCACGATTCCATTTGTTGCGGATTGTTCAAGAAGGTTGTCTGCTACGTGTGACATATCGATCAAGTTGAATCAAGCGAAATATTGATGATAGTACGATATATCGTTTAATATACCAACCTTCATTGCCCATTGTGATGGCGTCAAGTGACACTGGAGATAGTGATATAACAGGTATCGTAATTTGTAGTTTAAATCGTATATTCGTTTGGTATAAAATGAAGCTCCTCCTTTTGGAAATATTTGTACATTTCATATTGTGACAATTTTAAGCTTATCGTCATATAATATAAGAGGTCTAATCTTGATCGCCATTTATTACAGAGCAAGTCATCGAACATCGATTTCTCATAGATGGCAATGGAAGAGGAGATGATCAGAAACTAAATGGCTTGCTCCGCTCGTTCTTGACATTTCCTGGTGAAAACGACTCCACTGAAAATAAGTATGAACTATAAATAGAATGTACTTGAATTTAAGGTAGTGTGATGATATTTTATTGGTTTACGTGAGTCTTCAAGATTGTTTACTGTGGTCTTTAGTGACGCAGCCATGTGGCGTTTCAATCGGCAACTTAAGGATCTGGAACTGGCAACCGAGAGAACAGTGGAGTCCATCCGAACAACTGAGCGAGATGAAACGGTTTATTACGTTGATCAGATGAGGACTCTACAGACTGTCATTGCGGAAACCGAACAACAATTATCATCGTCCAGTGCGCTCCTGGCAGAAGCTTCATCGTACAACATCATTTTTCAAGAAATCAGCAAAGAACAGGATCGTCATTTATCCAATGCGAATATTGAAAAACTGGAAAAAGAATTAACTATTCTAAAGGTAACCATCATACAAAGTATATAGCAAGGCTGATGGACATCCTTGGTGTCCATCAACCTTGGTATATAGTTGAACATTGACTATTGATGATGTGTTTTCTATGATTACAGTTTATTCAATTTTACTTATAATGTTTGTCTAGCGAAAGCGGGGCCTGTTAGTGGAGAAGTTGGATGAGCGCAAACGCTCGATATTGGTGTTGAGTAGCTCATTTCAGCTTTTACGAGATCTGGATGACTCTCAAAATGGGAGCTGTAGTCATTTCCATGAGTCCAAGCCCTCTGGAGAACAGTTGAGAGATAATGCGTGAGTACTGGAGTAAGTTGTAGAGAAAGTATTTTCCTTGAATGTCACCTGTCGCCGTGAATCGCTGCCAACTAATATTGATTCTCAGACGTCGGTATCACGGTAGTATTCGTTATTTAGTTTATTGTTTGTTACTTTTATTCATGACTCTTTACATGGATTGACGTTGTTGATTTTTATCGGTTTTTATGTATGAGACTAATGGAGATGATTATTGAGTTTATTGTTTATTTATAGAGCTGTCTCTCGTTTTATTTTTATTTTGTCCTTTTGTGTGGTTATCTATATTTTACGTGTTTCGTAAATGTCATAATATTGAACGCTTAAGTCTTTGTATTGTGAGTTTAAAACCCAACCGTAAAGAAGTGTAAATTTTGTATCATGTTGAAACCATTTGTTCTGGTTGAGTTGAGACTTGAGACGTTGATCAAGGTTATCCACATTGAATAAAGCGCTAGAATGAAAAATATTTACCAGTCCTAGTTTAATATGTTTTATTGTGATGCTAAAATAAGGGAAATTTTGGAAAAGCATTAATGGGCACCCTTTATGTCTGAACATTTGTGACAATGTCACATTGCCACCTATATACCGCAACTAATCAATCATCTATATGTGAAAAGAAAATGGGGGAGTGGCATCACTGCTTTGTTGCTGGTGCTTCTGGTTGGTTATGTTTGTCGTTTACATTTGTAATTTATCATTCTTGTTTTACATACTCTCACAGTAAACCAATAATTTTAAGCTTGGGATAAGAAAATATTTTTTCAGACAAATTGAGTTTAAAGGAACTGGCAAATTTAGTTTACGATTAGTGCTGTTCACAGCCACTTGTCATCTTTGATAGGTAAAATTGCACACATGATGATAATTATCATTGTAAGATTGTCAAATGATACTTGCCAGAATCGTATGTGACCACTTTCGTATCTTTTAAAATGTGATTTAGAGACTTTTTACTTTTCTCTCTTCAACTGCTATGTATATTAGAATTGCACGTTTCTGTCGGGTTTATTCCTTTTCATACCGAATATTAAGCTAGGTATTCCAGGGGCTAGTAATATACACTGTCCTACGATTTGTGAGTTTCTCTTAATTTAAATTGTATGAAAATAAAATACTTATAATTACAATGACGTAACTGTGAGGTTTTTGAGGTATAATAATATATGACGTTTGGATATTTGTTGAAAATTCAAATTTCGGAGTTTTTAATTAGTGAATTTTCAGCGACTGTGTAGCTGACCGAAACTGATGAAAATATACCCTATATCGTGTCATTTGAAAAAAGTCATGGCCTTGACATTTGACCCCTTGCGATGGGTGCGATTGAACACAAAAACAATACACATCTTGTAATTTGCCAATCATACCTTTGTGTCAAATTTGAATAAAATGGGTTGACGCGTTTAGACGCTAGATCGCGTACAGACAGACAGACAGACGGACAAAGCCAAAGCCAATACATACCTTACAGGTACGTAATAACACGACATTTTTCTTAGTGTGAGTGGGATTTGTGTTGAGTTTTTCCTCGTTTCGTGTGTACATAAATGTTTATTCTCCTTCCTCACTTGTTTCTTTTTGTTAACACCCGACTCATCGCATTCGTTTTGCGCGACATACGCGGACAAATTGGTGCAACTTTTTCTGTTGTTGTGTCTTCTACAGACGTGGTTTTTTAATTGCTGTTATGACACTTTTACTACGATTTTAGAAACTTGTTGTTTGAATTTTTATTCATTTTCAACTACCATGGCTGAACGAGGACGTGTATGCCTTTTGGATTATATTCGTATGAAGGAGAAATTTCCACTCGAAAGTGCAGATATTGTTAAGATAAAAGAGTTTGCAAAAAATGAAGAGGGTTACATAAAGGCGTTAATAGAGGATAACGATCTTTTGGAACAGGAGAGTGGAAACTTACAAGCCAAAATTTCCCGTTTGCAAGAGGAACTCCAATTCCTTACTGATGAGAGAGGAGAGACCAGGAAAATAATCAGAGAAGAACTGGACAGGGCAATACCCATAATTATTGATGGTGTGGTTCGCCAGTTAACGACCAAACTAAATCCCACTGTGGCACAACTTATAGGTAAGATGGCGGTTTTTTGGCAAGTTATTTTCTCCCATGCTTATTTTTTTTTCTTTTTTCTTTTGCAACTAGACACTCCTTCCGATGGGACTCGTGTGAAAGGATGTGCCATGGACGAATCAGCACAGGGATCATCAATGTATGTGTGTTAAGTAGTGTATGTGTTGTATATGATATTTCTTGTGTCGGTTCTTTCATCTGTATAATGGTTTTCCAATTTTTAGTGATGGTGTTTTTGCCATGACTGGGGATGCAACAAATGATGACCCAAAACATTATGCAGAAGGGTTACTGGGTTCAGAACGTCATGTAGTGACGGGCCTTGTTCCGATAGAAATAACACAAGATGATGCTGGCCAGGAAACACGGCACTGTGCTCAAGAACCTCATACTCGGGAAACTCAGCCGGATCAAAACTCAATCCAGCTCATCCCATCCGATGAGAAGGACGATGAAAGTGTGGTGACATCCCCACCCAAAACCTCGGTATTGCAAAATGTGTAAGTTGCAGATTACAATAATGATTAACTTCTTAGCATGTACAGCGTCTGATGTTGTCAGTGAGACATCGACTTAATATTATCGCTCCGAACATTTTTTATTATTGATGTTGGTGGGTTTTTTTTGGGGAAATATATAGTTCCAGTTCTGGTGTATGAGAGGTTTAGAGATAAGTGATTGATGCCAAAATATTTGTCCTTATGTTGTTTTGTTTTCTACTTCGTTAGGTTAGCCACGGAAACTGGGTTGGATTTGTTGGACCTCCAACCACCCATTTTGTCTGATATTGAAATGCTCGATCCCATTTCGTCATTCTCGCCTGGCACGCCCACAACACATGAGCCACTAACCCCTTCTAATGTGGTCGACGATTTGCAGCAGATGCAAGCTAAATTGGAATCCGACCTGAAAGCCCGAGAGTGTGCTATTCGCGAGCTGGAGATGGACGATGACGATTTCTAATGTCATCATTAAATCATGCTGTGTGGGTAGTTAAAAATGAACTATGATTCAAGGTTAAGACTATTTGGTTTGTAGTCACTACTTCAATTTTATTCAGTAATATATATTGTTTACTGATTTGCTATTTGTCACAATGTATTTTGAATACGTTATTGAACACTCAACGTAGCTGAATGTTTAACTTACTAAAAATGTTACTATTACCTATATGTGTTGTAGTCTGAAAAATTATAATCTATCAATAAATTAACGTTAGCACTAGCCGTTCGTCTGGTCTCTTTTGGGTCTTCCTCGTTTGGGAGGAGCATGGACCGCGCCATGCTTAGTTCTTTCGTGGTCCCTGAGCTTGTCCATGCGAACATATCCCCTTCCGCAATAATAGCATTTCTTTTTTTCTTTGTGTGTTTCGTTGATGTGTCTTGTAATACTGGAATGCTTAATGTGTTGCTTTTCTGGTGCTGAAGGTCAGAGAAATGTAATATCAAAATTAGAATATTCCAGTATAAAATTATAAAATATTGCTATGTTCTTACTCTAGTTATTTCGGAAAAACTTACGACAGAGAAGGCATCTCCTCCCATCTGCTATTCTCATTCCGAAAAGTTCTTCATCTGTATATCTTCGTTTTTCTGGGGCACTGGGGTTAGATGTATGATTGTCGTCATCACTTTCGGTCCCTACATCATCGTCGGAGCTATTATCGCTGTCTGTGAGAGTACGTTTGCGTTTGTTCGTTGGCATCATGTTTTGGACCAAATGTTGATCTTGTCCGTTTTTGTCTTGTGTCAACAAGGAAGCTGAACTATGTTCCTGTGTGCTGCTTACCACGGAGGGGGGGTGTGTGATTTGAATTAAATCTTGATGTTGGTCGTATATTGGGATCGCCGTGCCCGAAATGATATCAAACACTTGGTAGTCTCCTTGTTGGTTGTTGACGTTAGTTGAACTGCCGGTTGAAGTGGCAACATCTCCCACCTGGAAGTACATCGTCTGATAATGCTGAGAAGGGTCAGTCCCTTGGGTCACCTGTTGTGGCGGTGTGGCGTGTTGTATGGACACCGTTCCGGCTTGGCTGGCGATGGCGGCAGCGGGGTCCACTTGTGGTTCGCCGACATTTGCGACATCCGCGTTGGCCAGCTTACGGATCTCGTCCAGGGTTGTGTTCAACTGTGTGATTAGCTGAGTTTGGATGGAGAGTTTCTGTTCCAATTCTAGTCTGCTCCCCTCGGATGCATCCTTCTCCTGTTTGATTGCGATTGACTCAGATCTAAGTTCATCCAATTTCTTATTCAAAGACGCTATAATATTCTTATCTTCAGCTTTTGTGAGAACAAATTCAGCTTCGCGGTTATATTTTTCTTGGACAGTTTCATCGTACATTTTTTGTAGCTCAGCTAGCCTGGCGTCGCACTGATATGCGTTGCTGGTAGTAAGTTCAGTGTACTGTTCTTTTAGTTGCGCTAGTTCCGATGACAACAATTTAACTTGCTGTTCTCTCTCTGCCAAGTGTCTCATGTTGTCATCGCAAATTTTCTCATTGTTCATAATAGTGAGTTTTGCACTGCTGAGCTCGTCCTCAATTTTGTCCTTCTCATGGCCAACGGATTCCAATAGCATGTTTTTTGTTTTGAGTTGTTCCTCTAACAGAAAGACGGCTCTGTCTCTCTCACCCTTTTCGATCTCAATTTGGTCCTGGAGTTTGCGACTAATAGCTAGTTGCTGATTTAGCTTTTCGGTTGCTTTTTTCATGTTCTCCAAATTAGATATAGCCGGACGGAGGCCTTTGTCACGGTTAGCTAGTTCCGATTGAGGCTGTAAATTCTCTTGTAGAATATCATCGTATTGACTCGCTCTCTGTTCATCTGAAGGTGGGGCGAAGTGACATCCTCTTGAAGCTGCCACATGTCTAGTCGTCTCAAGTTCCTTGTGTACGTTTTCGAGCTCTCTTTTAATTTCGTCAATCTGGCGATCCTTCTCCCCATTCTGAGTGTTCAAAATCGTTATTTTTTCTATGTATTGTGCTGCTTGTTTGCGGGATTCCACTAGCAACTCCTTTAGTTTCAGATTTTTTCCCTGTAGAGCGGATATTAGCTGTTGTGATGCTACTGCGTTCTTCTCATTGAGCGTTGAAATGGTACTCATAAACTTTCTGCACACATCCTCTGTTGCCATTTTTACGACTTATAATCTCACTAATCTATAATCTATAATACATACTAATGAACTAAATTTAACTCTAAAATTATAAGATGGGTGCAACTTCTGAACCATTTATTCTGTTTGAGTGAACGATTAAGAATTAAAAGATATGTAACTCAGAACCCAGGTAGTTATTCGGTTTAATAATAGAAGCACCACGAAAAGTTGAAATGATAGTCTACCATTTACGGGTGCGTACTTTGAGTTGTTTTTGGGTCATGTAGTCATGTTTGTCTATAATCCAGCCTTTACAGTTCAAACTTTAGTGTCCCAACAGTACTGTGAACAATAAATATTAGCCGCATAATTTTTGTCCTTATTTCTGATGTCTCTCGTCATGATATTGTAATGCTGAAATACTCTGAAGTGTGTAAAATATTTATGAGTAAGTTGGTTTGATGAGCATGGTCCAGTTTTGCCATTTAGGTTCCAAAGATATGTAAACTAGATACATACCTTTTACCAACTGTAACTTTGTTCCGATTTTACTGTACGCATCACAATAGACATTATTATATAGGGCAATGCTGGGGGCTATCAGTGGTTCCTTGTTTACCTATGTATTTCCTGTTGAATGGTCTGTCGCATTCTTGTTCCCAGTTCCATTTGTAGATCTGCGTATGTACATATTTGGGTTCGTAGACCAAGGACAAGGATCATATTTAGGATGCACTTTGTGTGGTCTGGGAGAAGAGTCATATCCAGTATCTAGCAGAATGTCATTGTTAAACCATCATTGTTAAATTATTTGTCGTTCTTGCAGTCCTCCTGTACTTCCTTCATAACAATAAGTTTGATGATATACGGAGAGTCCTACTTTCGAGAAGCAGAGTTATGTGATTGGATCGAGTAGGGATTGTAGACTGTGTACTTTCTGTTTTGAATATTCAATTTTCAGTGTAATAATGGATAATTCATCCATGATGGGGATTAGCATAATTTTAATGAGAAGCATGAAAATAAGGTATATCAGTACAAACGTTCGGTAAAGTAACTACAGTGTAATTAGAAGAGACATTTTGTCGCTTTTGTATGAAATACAGCATCGAAAGAGGTCCTTATCTAGTGAAATGGGTGAAATACAGATGAAAGGTGAATTACAAACATTCATACCTATTATGTTCATGTGTTAGGATTGGGAAGGAAGACTTAGGAGGTGGAGATACATAGTAGATATTTTGTCAGGGTATTTGCATGTCTATTCAACACTCGATTTCATCTCACTCAATCGTAAACAAATTTACATTGATATTTAAATTTGCAATGGTGACTATAATATTCATGCATTTCATTTGTGTATGAACCCGACACAGACACACATATCGGACAAATTTTCAATACTACACTGCTTATCATCATCATCGTTGTCGTATTACGCGAAGTCATAAACGATAGACATGCACTGGACTACGACTGATGACAGCAGCAGCAGTAAACTACGGTGGTTTGGGATATGGATGCAATTAGCAAATTTGCGTAATCAATAATCATGAAATGGAAATTACGGTGATTCTGTTTACGCGTGTGCAATGCCTTCATTATGTAAATTCGGTAGCTCATATGACGTTTTAGGGTGATTCAAGTAGGTTATATTTCAGGCTCACTCAGTCCACTAGCAGTTGGATAATGTTACATTTCGCATGATGTAAGAGTTGCAAAAGCCTTGGTTGCAGTTGCAGTCCAGACCAGACTCGGGAAGGTCGAAGAAGGGGTGGTGTTTAGTTATGTGCATTTTTTTAAAAATTCCTACATGCAAGCGCTTCTCGTTACGGAGGTAAGAGGAACTCCTGAATTCGGATGATTTAATTATTTTAAGTTACATCCGTGCAGGTAGGGATTGTTTCTTTGAATGTGCGTCAGCGGCTGCTAATTGGGAACTAGATATTTTCAATTTTTATTTCTCGTTCTCTTCTTTAAGCTGTGAAGGATGATGGAGCGTTGGGATTATGAGGACAAGAGATATAGGATAGACTGTATTAGTCTTCCAGCAGCAAAGTGGCGTTCAAAGGTCAGACTCCTTTCAACGTTGGAGCAACTAAAGGTGGAAGCGGCCAGTGACAAAAAATTGTCTAGTTATGCAGATGTGTTGTTTTTCGAGTTCACGGATTCTAACGGGGAGAGAGTTACGCCGGGGTTGGATAAAGTGAGGGATATTCTAGTTAATCGGACATCCCCGGTTTGCAGATATGATCAGTTTGGACAGACAGTTCACCGTGAACTGTTGGTGAGGAGAAGGGTGGAAAAGCTTCGGTTTGAACATCCTATGTGCGCATGGGCTTTTTTCAGGGATTACTGCAGTAAGGAAGCTTCAATTTGTGCTACCAACCAGGATATATGGGGCGTATTTCACCGCTACAATGATCCAGGGTTTATGCCGGTCTATAAGACGGATGCGTACTGTCATCATAATACGAATGAGGTTTGGGGGGTCGAAGACTTGGCAAACCCGCTCAACCTGATCCCACGTAATAAATATACCTATCAGAGACCATTTGTAATGTCACTTGGTAATTTTATAAATTTACTAATAGCTAATGTTTGTGTCATCGTTTCAGCGATGTTTGGAATTAGCATCAATCAAGTCATGTTGGCCGCTCCTGGTTGCTTATCATCGGTGCACGTGGAGGTAAGTAACTTTTACTTTGAACCAGTGCGATGATCTGCTGACATGAATATGATGACGATTGACAATCGGTTGACATTTTGTTTAATGAGATATTTGGTGTTTTTTACAAGGACGGAAAATTGGGAAGTTACAATGTAATCCTTATTGGCCGCAAGTTATGGTTTTTCGTCGTCGACCTAACTGGGAGACTGGATTTGGCGGAAATGGGCAAAAAATTGGAAGCAGTCCTTCGAAGTATCCTAAAAAGAAGCGGAGAAGTTGGAGACGCTTACTGGAAATGTCCAAATTTTCTGAAATCAAAACTGTATGCCTTCACACCGGAGCTACAGGAAAATCATGAACTCCGGCTTATCACAATTGAACAATCGGCTGGACAGGCTGTGTTAACATCCACAAACACTTATCACCTGGTATTAACGCTTGAACCTACCGGTCAGTGTACTGAAAATATATTCTATGTGATTGTATAATTTTAAAACAATTATGGTAACTCTGACCAATTGTATCCATTAATTACAGTTAGCATTGCCGTTAACTATATGCCGTTGAACTATGTACCTAGTCTTGCGGATTTCTGTTTATCCCGTAGTCCAACTGAGAGGTGAGCGGTGAAATAAGACCCTGATTGAGTCGTGACTTTTAAAAAATGCCAAATCGTTATGCTTATTATCGTTATCTGATTGTCTTTTTCTAGGGAACTTCATCGGGGCAATTTAAGAGTCATTTATGACACACTTGTCACTTAATGGGGGGACATTAACAAACTTAAAGCCTGCTTTGTCGCAGAGCTTACTGCTACTGGGCTCAAGGGCTATGGATTACCCGGGCAGACTACCTACAGTGGGAATATAAACAGCATTTTTGATAAGAAGGAGCAGTTGCAAGAGTGTATGGAATACAATCGATTGGTGTGGACGAACCTTCATAGTGGAAGGAAGGAAGGGGTTCCTGTCAAACTGCTTCATGTGACAGATGAATATGCAGTCGTGTCTTATGGCTTAAGACAACCGTTTTGTCGCCCACTCCAAAGTATCGAGGTATACCCCGAGCGATATGAAGATCAGGTGGAACAAACGAATAGATTTAGGTTACCCAATATTCGCGTACCTGACTTGGGTCGCTTTGCGGTGCTCTTCAACAGAACAATTCCGCATCCTCAGCAAGATGAAGCGAACGGGGTCAGTGAGGAAGAACAAGACGATGGGAATGATCCTGGCGTCACAGTTGGACCACCGTTAGAGCTTGATGATGGATTTGCATCGGAAATCCCCTGCCAACCTGGAATGCCTGAAACGACACCCGCTCAGCTCCCAGCAGTCAATAAACGTGAGGCGTTACTATAGAGCGTCTTTAGCTATCTTTACTTGATTTCAAATGCACGTGATGTTTTTTTCAATTCTATCATTTACAGACTTTAAGTTTGTCGTGAATGGGGTGCCACCAACTTGCACAAATGGATGCGTACATCGGATTTTTTCTAGATTTGGAACCATATTCGGGATGATAACATGGGGCCGGAAGATCGATCAGTATCTCGTCATATACAGACAGGAAGAAGATGTACAGAGGCTGCTCAAACTATCAACAGAAACGCCGATTAAAGTATTGAAATCTACTAAATTTTGCTTATGAACATTATACCCGCTAAGAAATAACTCTGATTTTGATTTGCTTTTATTATGGATTGTTTTCATTGTTACAGCATGCGGGTGTGGAGTTGACCGTTCTTGCATACGATAATAGGAGGGTGGATAAACGACGAAATGTGAACAAAAGGACAAAGAGAAAGGACAGTCGTTCTGATGAAGAAGGTGGTAAACATGATGATCTTCGCGGTTCCAAGAAGAGGTGTAGCTCTACTACGATCGTCGTTAATGATGGTGGAGTCGTCCATGTTTACAACAAGTAGTCGGCATACTGTTGTTGCCAGTAAACTTTCCAAATAAGATAACTTATGTCCACATCGGTAGATAGATAGACAGTGATGATGAGGAAGAGTGACGGATTCTCGGTGAATGTTTAGTTTGAGCTATGAGCTATGGACTTACCTACTGTATATATGTCTTACAAATTATTTTACTTGGATACAGTCCGGATTAGTCCCAATAATATTCTTTATAGTATTTCATGTATCGATAATGCCAATGTTATAAAAGAAATTTTCACATACTGTTTGTTTTGTACTTTCACATCATTTACTATGTATAATGGTCAGTGGTAACGTTTTGAAATGAGAGCAGTGTGCGAGTGGTAAACTAAATCCGTCTTTCACGAAAGATCCAGGAGTGCCCTGGGCATTAGTTCGAAGGTATTATGTGTTATCTCTTGTTTTCGCCCATATAGATAATGTTTGATTATACTGTTTGGCCTACGATTAAAACTCATATAACCCAAATTCGTGTAAAGCCGATGAAGTTGAAATTAAAAATATTGGTGAAACATATGAGTACGTTATAAATAACTAGCCGACACTTGCATATGTTTGCATAATTCATAAATTTTTATGAGTTTTTTCATATTATGTAATATTCAAGCAGTTTGTGAATAAATGACTACTTTTAATATACATGTAGTGTGAGTGAGCCCGATACGGTCACTTCTAGCTCGTCGTCAGGTTATTTAATTTGTGGAGGATGAGATCAGATCGTATGTTGCATAGTTAGTAAGTAAGTATAATAATTATGTAAAATGTCTATCTGTAGTAGCTCATCGGTTCAGGCATTTTTATAACCGGAAATATTCACCAAATGCTATGATTATCTTATACCAAATACCACACAACATATCAGCAACGTGTGTTAAATTGCCTTCCAAGTCGTTGTTAGCCCTTACATTATAGTTTATCATACCTTCTCGATTCGATTTCAAATATTTAAATTGGCGTTATGCAGATTTTAGCCCTTGTCTATTTATCGGGAAATCATTAGCTGATTCGTTTGGTCTATTATCAATGATAGTTTATTATTGTTTATCATCCATCTATCTGTCTCGATCATTAAGATTTCAGTAACCACTTTCTCGTTTGGTTGATTCGGCTATCCAGGCTGCTATTTTTAGAGATGCTACGTGTCAGATATCTTTACAATTTAATTTAATATCAAATGGAGTTCAGAAAAATTCAGAATGCATTGATCTCCTTTTCGACTACATCAGAGGACTTGTTGTAGAGTAACGGAAAGTACAGACTGGAGTGGTGAGTAGTAAGCAAATCAATTTTTCTGTAGATAACGCAATGAAATGTTGGCGTGTTGGTCAAGTGTTATGACTGGAAACCATGAGCATATTATTTAGACGTACCAAGTACACTTTTGTATTCATATAATAACGGTTTATGCATAAGTACATACCTAGGTACGCTTATACTATTTCTGTCCGCCCATCACATTCGATCTCTGAAAACGCCAATCCATGTTGTCTCTGATCAACCTGTGCTATTTTGGTTCGTTTTCATCATGCGTCTCGTCAGTGAAAATCCCTACGAGAGACTGGGAGTGAAAGGGAGTTCCGTCCATCGCTGCTCACATTATCATTGCTTTATTGTCATGCTGAGTGGGCCAAAAACACGACCCTTTAAAATATTTAAGTTGATGTAGGTTAGTGTAGTTGTTCACCTGTCCTCAGTCTATAAATTTCAGGATGCGTAATTGGAAGGGGTCGCTCGGTTTGGAAAAAGGGTGAAGGCTTTTCCATTGTAGTTGTTGCTATCGTCTAAGAGACCCAACTGGATCTTGGCATTGTTGTCGTTGTTTGCTAAGCCACTATTCATAGTAAAGTTTGTCTTTTTGTGCATATTATTTTCCTTATTCTGAAACTACATATCTTCCAACAACTTTAAAATATGCGACCTTTTAGCAACTGTGTAATTAGTAATTAGCTCACCACCACCATTCTCAGACGGGAGTTATTAACAGGCTAAAATATCTTGCATGCATTCTTATATTGTGGACTCGTCTTAACCCGTCTTCTTGTCATGTTGGAATTTCGGGTAACTTTATTTCTTTATATCTTTGAAAATTGCTAGACATTCGACACGAATTTCAACTCTTTTCGTTCACCTAAATTATAAATGTATAATGAAATTAGGCGAAACAATTTATTTGTAATTGTTGCAAGTGAGGAAAAACAAACAGATGTAAATGGAAATGGATTTCCTTTTCATTATAATTAGAACAAATATGCTACGGATTTTTGGAAGAACAGACAATCGGATATTGATAACTTTATATAATTACTCGTTAAATTCATATGTACAAACTATCCAATTTTTATTCTTTGTTTCACATTTCTATCAACGTGACTGTTTAAAAATTGAAACCTGGCAAGTTGGAGTGCGACACAAAGGAAATTTTCTAAAAAGTTTCACAGTCCAGTTGATTCATAAAATTGAAAAAGCTTTTCAAATCTAACTTGGTTAAAACCCAAAGATTTCATACTCGTTTATATACGGGATATGGATAAACGTTCCAACTTCATCCACATATTTTTTTGTGTGGCCGAAAGTGTCTGCCCCAATCCTGAAACGTGCTTTTGAACAAGTAAATCATCAAGCGTAATGAGAATTGTGCATTGGAGCAGATTAAGATATGTCAACCCATGTAACTGATCCATGTAAAATGACCATGATAAAAGGTGTTAGTTCATGTGGTTACAGATACTTTGTCTCACCCTTGTGCTCCGTCAGTCTATTTTTACATGCCTGATTCGAATGCAAAATGCAAACTGCCACATACAATATTAAAATGTTCATTCCTTCCTCGCCAAAATCTTCACTTGCTTACTATTATGACGCTTGACGCTTCCCATTTATGTGCCATCGCTTTCAAGTCTGATTTTAATTCCTCAAGTCATTCGCATGGCTTTATATTGTATTTATAGTCAGCCTGTTCCATTTTTTAGTTTATGAGTTTGTCATTTCACAAATATGTACCTTTACTACGAAAGAATGGTTACAAATTGTGTGGGATGTTTTCGGCAAATTTGCGAAACCGATTATTTGACAAACAATACAGTTCAGTTATTATATTAGATTTCCAGGTAATATAAAGCACACGTGTCGCCAGTTCCGTTTCAAATGAAAAGATTGACTATAATATACCTATGGGAATGGAGGAATGACGAATGAATACCATGCTAAAATGACAGAAAATAGTTTGATTTGAATTAATTTGGATTTTTTTTAGTTTGTGTAGCGTTAAATGCGTCATCCTACCGTACACCTTCCAAGTTACATACTTGCACTGCATTCAGTGATGGAAATATATTATGGAGACATTGCGGGTTATTTTAAAGCGTTTATGTGAAGTATAAAAGGAACTTAAAATGTGGATCCCATTTACGAGTTACTTGTTTTTCCATTTATTTAAGTGAGTGGGTGGGAATGTACTGTGATTTGTCATCCATATTGTTTACATGGAAATACAAGAAGTGTTGAGTTGTCGTTGTCAGTGTTACCAACTCAGCTAAACATCAATCATCATCACGGTTGACGAATTGCAGGGCTTAGAACTTTTTCGCACAGACTTGTTTTCTTCCCGTTTCATGGATAGTGTAAAATAGATGAGAATGTAATCAGGAAACTAAGGCATGCATATTTGGAACAATCTCTCATTGTCGCTAGTATTGTCGTTCGTTTTTTCCTTGTAAATCGTCCACCATTGGCAATTTGCTTAGTGAAAAATTGAAATGTTGAATTGGGAAAGGTAATAGTGCAATCAGTGCAATGTAAGCCAGCACAATTACGTGATTTGTACTCCTGCATACTCTGGAGTTTGTGTGTTATATGTTATATGCGTTCTATAATTTATGCGCTTTAAAGAACGGTCTACTAAAGTACTAAAGTAGTGCTGTGTTTTCAACGATTATTGTCTTTTATTTTATTTTTTGTAAATATATAGGTATTACATTTTTGAATCGAGACAGGAGATAAATTTTGAGTTCTGGGATAACTGAGTGTTTAATTGTAATAATAAATCTAATCTGATATTGGCATTATTCATTTTGGTCGATGGGTCCCTGGCTAAGGGGCTCGAAAGGGGTCTCCGCATGTTCACATGTACAATCCGAACACTTCACAAGTCGTCTAAAAAGCTCGGTGAGACTGTCCTGTGGCTCCCAGCAATCAGCCCAGATAGCGCGGTCGACAAGGCACTGTGGATTCGGGGTGGTGCCTGGTCTACATCTCAGCACTCGCTCTGTGGCGGCAATGGTCTCCTTCTTCTCATCACCCGTTGGAGTGTTGTCGGTAGTTGGGGCAGCCTGAAAATATAGGGGAAAAACAATTTATATTATTGTGGCCATATATTCATACTTCAATACACCGAGAAATAATCCGAAGTCTTAATGTACCTTATCATAACAAATATAATTTGTTATTTTTATAAATTATTGCTTACCATGTTTCTATTTAGTTGACGTTTGTTGTATATTGCTATTTGTAAGGGAAATCAAATACGAGTAACGAGAGAGCCAAATACGAGAAATGAGAATGAGCTCGGCGGATGTCAAGATTGGAGTGGGTGGTTTGAAGTTTTGATTTTTCGATATTTATACGAAACCTACTCACAGACGAGTTATTGAAACGTGAATTATATAAAAGGAAGTTACATTGATTGACAGTGATTTAAAGATTAAGGTCGTGGTTTTTTTCCTTGTTACCGTTGGGCAGAGGGTTGAGCTATGTTTGGCTATTTTTAAAGCAAATGTATCAGAGAAGTGTTACGTTGACATGAACAATAGACCCTACCTTCGTGTGTATAGGTAGTCATATGTATGCCAATCTAACCTCTCTGATATTACTGTGGGTATATGGGAATATGGGTTGATGTTTTCGACAGTGAACCGTTTACCGTTTCATTTGTACCTTTCAAATAAATTGTAAAAATCATATCCCTTTGGAATAGATTGATCACAATTACTAGTGCATAACACAGAGGAAACTGTCCATATTACAAAAAGTATTTGATATTTTATGCAGTGAATTTCAGTTGTTATAAAAAGCTTTCTTTTGATAGTCGGTAAATAGTACCATTTACAAAATAATAATCTTGACCTTTGAGTCCCTTCCAGTGGTCGGATTTGCCTAATAGTAAAGCTACCTATATATGGATACGTACAAAATTTAGAGGAAATTGTTCTTTTGGAACTTTCCACGGTTATCGTGCGCACAGCCTGGCGGACGGACGGACCTTACAGCTAATCGCTATACTAGCTTTCAGCTACTAGCCATAAAACGGTCCAAAAAAATGGAGGAACGGTTTTCGGGAAAAGGTATTGCATGAGGAAATAAAATGTAGCTATTCTTAAAAGTTTTGTGGGATTACCACTTTACCTATGCGGTAAAAATATGTTGTTGCTAAGTATTGTATTCTGTACAATAGTTAGAGATTAATAGGATTTGAGAACTTGAACATACGAAGTGCAGCTATGGTCTTTTGCTTTTCCCATTTTATCTTTTCAGAGCCATTTTTGTCCTGATGCCTAATCCCCATCCTGAATCTAAGGTTTAAAATGTAATAAAATGAAAAGGGTAAGTGGGTTAGTCACTTAATTCATGATTGGGTACATTTACTGTAAGCTAATTTTTGGTCGATGTGATTGTATGGTTTTGCCATTGGATTACATATGATCAGGCTGGTATGAAGGCTCTAAGCTTGTCAGCGTCTGTCTTCCCTGATACACTTGAGAAGAAGAACAAACTTACAATATTTAATTAGCTAGACAATCTTTCTTTTTATTATAAAACCAGATGCGGCTTGTCTTAAGAATATACAAATGGAAATTCGTCGAGTCGTTTGCTTCTCATGATGCCTTATTTTTACAGATTAGGATGTTATCTACTTTTGTTGTTTTATATTGTTATATGATTTTAGTGTATTTGGTAATTTAGTTTAGCTTCATATGGAAATAAATTACTGAATCAAACAACTAGGGTTATAGATTTTACTACAACACGCAGTTGTAGTTTATTTTAATTTTAACTTAGCTCCAGCACAACATATTTAATTAAAGCTGATTGTAATTCATTTATAAGAACATGTAAACTAATGAAACACGACTGATTTTCTCACTAATCTTCCGCATGAACCCTTTGTCCGTGTACATGTCCTCCAGGATCACTCCCATAACCCATCCTCAAACCCAGCAGGCCTCCCTTCCAAAACCCCGTCATTAACCTTAAACTCCTTAGTACAAAACTCCCACCTCCCATAATGAAAATAAACATAAACCCCAGAAGGCCACCCTCTCATAAGACTCTCATCAACAACGGTCTTTATCGGAGGTATATAGTCCCTAAGTTGGTTGTCCGGCTGTCCAGTCCAAGGTGAGATCCAGACCTGGAACACTTTGTGATAGCGCCAACCCCTTCGATACAGCTCGCTGGCGGCTAACAGCTGGAGAGCATCTCCGTAAAATGTGTAGAATATGAACGCGATGATCTCGAAAGAGAATAAGGAGAGGGTCGATCTCTTGATTCGGATCGTGTTTCTGCGAAAACAAAGGGAATGTATTAATATTCAAAATTAATTAATCATGGAACAACCGACACATCAATAACAATAAAAAACAAAATATATACTTACTTCCACTTCAAAAACCGATCACTCTCTTCCTCCGACCCCTCAACTCCCAAAAACTCATACTCCTCATACCCCTTGCTCACCCCAACCCTGCCATAGTCCAAACAAAAATCGTGCTCCGCAAATGGCCCCGCAAAAGTAGGAGTAATAGGCTCCTCCCTATCCAAATGCTTCATCAACTTGTTAAGATTCATCCCAGCAAAAGTGAGAAACCCCATAGGGTTCCATTCTACCCCTTCCCTACTCATCATCAAACTAGCCAAACTCCTCAACCCGTGAGCAACATCACAACACCCCCTCTCTTGTCGCTCTTCATTGGACTCCGGAGAAGACGAGGAAGAAGCTCCCGCATCCGGATCAGACCCGGACCGCTTCCTCTTACACTTTCCATTCCCCACAGGCAACAACATGCTCTTTCTCAACTCCCCAAAATCATTCATCCCAACCACATCAATAGGCAATCTCTCAATAGACCTCGGATACATCCGCGTACTACACATCTCCCAAGGCTCCGCCATCTCCATGTTATTAACATTATAAATAGACTTCATGACCTCAGTCATCCGATCATCCCTCTCGAACAAGCGAAACTCCTTCTGCACACTTCCACTCTCACTCCCTTTCAACTTCTCGATAAAATCAACAATTGGCCTCGGATCCTCAAACAGCTCATCATCCACTCCAAACTTGGCAAACGTTTTCGCAACTTCTCCCAACTCCTCAAGAAAAACCCCATTCACCTTCTTTGGACCCCCGTCTACACGAACCTCAACATCCTCATCCTCGTCATCACCAATAAAATCCTTCCTAAACTGGATAAGCCCTTTCCTGGCGTAATCAATCAACTTATTATTATCCTCATCGTTTGGTGGCGTCCTGAGGTTGAAGTTATTGGAACTCGAACCGTCTTTTGGAGTGGTGTTCCAGGGCAGCATAGCAGGTGAATGTTGATGATGCTCTTTTTGAGTTTTTGGATGATTTCGGATGTGATGATCTTGAACGTTAGATGGGTTAAATTTTGTTTGTCTGTTTGGGTGCCAATTTACAACAGCTGCTATAAAAACAAGAAGAGACCGACAACAGTGAATGATAAGATTTAACTAATGAGTCGAACAAAAAATGACACGGCTAACTTAAACATGTGATAATTACCTCGTTTGTATTAAAAAGTTTCTCACCCTCTGCGACTTAGTTAGAACGGTTTGGTCGTTCCTACCTCTTACTTTGCAGACTTTTAACTTTCATTCCTACCTGACGGTTCTTCGACAAGGAAAGACGGAGAAATTCTTCGGCACGTTGCCATATATCAGTCAGATGTACATAAATCCAAAATGGGTCTTATTGCATTTTGAAACAACATGCAGAAACGCAAAAAGAATATCTTCATATGTTTCCAGCGTGGATTTGTTATTGTCATTGTCTTGTGATGATGAGTTCGGTTCAGTCGCATGCATGCTAAAACTGGTAGTGATATAAGTTTCTCCAATAATGAATGAAATTGCAACGGAAAGATTGATGATAATGATGTGGCCCGGTCATGTCATGTCCATCTGTATCATGATTTTTTATCGTCACATTTTTTAGGAAACTACTACGTTTAATTGAGCGTTGTTCGAGCATTCTACTCCTTTAGAACCCATGCTTACGCTTATCGTTAGCTAAAATATATATTGGGAAAGATCCAATGATGCGTTGATGCGTATGTACATTTACATGATTAGTGATTAGATGATGATGGTAAATTCAGCAAAAAGGCGTGTTAAAAGTATAGGCATGTTTGAAAATGGCGTCCTCTTTTCTCTTCGTATTTTTCTTCATGTTTGTTTCCTTCCTCTCTCATCATTCCTCTTACTTTTAATTTTTAGGGTGCTCCTTTTATCTTCATATTCAATTGAGAAAGAATGTAAATATATGGGACAACTACAAAAGCTATAGTTGAGGGAGCTTGGGACTCAAAATCTCACGGCGAGACGCTTTTCTTTTTTAAGTGAAGTTGGGTGAATTTCTAAATATTCTCCAAAGGTATGTTCCGTACATAAAAATGCACATACCGATTCACCATTTGTAACAACTTTTATTATTGTATTTAAGTGAAGTGATCTGGTATAGGTATACAAAATGAGAGCATGATGAGAGCATGCTCTTGTAGCAGTTCCCGCATCAAACTACTTTCTCCATCTAAATTAACCAACACTAGGGGCATTTTACGCATTTTACGTTCCACGTTCTATCACAAAAAACACGTATTTTGAATAGTGTGGCACTAACAGTTCTTCCAATTTCGGATGTTTCTAAGAAAATTGAAAATAAATAGGAAGCAAATTTATGCAATTTGGAACCTGGCAGATTATCTATGAAGATTTTTTTTCTACGTGATGGTGGCATGACTTTCCCCCTTTTTGTAAATGTGTTGTAAATCATTCTATTGATGTAAAGAGAATTAGATAAAGTCCACTTCGTAAAAAGCCACTACCTTAATGCCTTGAGCAATCAAGAAGCTACCAATGCGAAAATAATAAGAAATCAGTGATGGCGATGATGGTGCTAGTCCTAGTCCTTACAAAGTACTTGCTTCTTAGAAGGAACAAAAGAAGGTTAATTGGCAAGGATAAAAAACAATCTTTAACGAGTTCTACAACGCAGTGCATCATCATAATGGATAGTACATCATCATAGATAGTGCATCATCATCAAGTACAGACAAATAAGTAAAAAATCATAAGATAGACCGGAGAAAATGGATGAGCTCACGACTTGCTATCGTCCATCCGCATTCGAATTCCCTTCTTATTTCCTTAAACTGTTTATAGAGCTTGAACTTGATATTTACACTTTTGTAAGGATGAGAAGCAGATTTCCCTTTTCTTTATACTTTCAGAGTTTTAATTCTCGTTCGAACTTAAGTCCCTGAAGGAACCCTCTTTTCGCCCATATCTTTCCTGGAGATTTTTAAGAGCCGGTGATATCTTACCGGAGTTTACATACGTGGTCGAGATGAACATGAGAGGAAAAGTTAAGATTGAAAGGACTCCTGTCTGAATATTGGGTGAGGAAAAGAAGAATGTGAGGTGAAAGTACAGAGAATGTCTACCTACGTTGAAATATTGCTTCTGGAGTTTCATCATTACCCAAAGCTGAATATTGAGATGTAGATGCAAAGGGATGAAGAATAAAAATTGTAAATATGAAATAATGAGAGGAAGAATATTGCAACTTTTCTGTCTTTTTTTCTGGACCTGATGGACATATGAATACTTTTTAATTGCCCAAGTTCGATGGAAAATTAATTGGGAGCAATGAAGCAGATAGAGTTCATTTTCAACAGTTATTCTTCAATCATATTACTTTAGTTTCCTTTTTCGTTGCATATTTCTTACAAATTGCAGTTTTAATAAAGTACTGTAGAATAGGGCAGGTCAAAAGCATAACCTACTTTGGCAATTTGCATATTTATCACGATGATACTACTGCTTTTTCTTATTTAGAATTCGTTTTCAACCGAAAGCAAAACTACAGAGTGGGTCGTGTCTTTTGTTGTAAAAAAATGCAATCGATTTCCGTGATTCAGTCACTTCTCAAATACATAGATATTACCTACAGCTATACAAGTACAGCAACATTCCACTCTTTCCATACAAGTACATGAAGACGGCACCCAGGGGAAATTTACGATGCATCGATTATTTTTTTGTCATATATGGGGTTGAATCCATAAATATGACATGGAAGGATCGGTCCATTATAATGTCATGTCATAGTCATAAGTATAAACTTTGTCATTAGTACAGAGGGGAATAAAAGTAGAGCCTAGACAATGCAATCTTCACCTGTGATAAGGGAATCGTGAAGACCATCGCAATTGACAATTCGACATGGGGTGATTGGGTATATATAATGAAATGAAAATGATATGATTATGGTATCGGTGATAAGTACTAGATATACCGATGATGATGATCATCAGAAGAGAAACACATACGGAGGAAGAGACCGAGTGACAAGTGAAATGGACATATTTTATGTGATGTGATGCCAATAATAATGCGACATGTTAGGAATGTCGCATGGTAATAATGAGCTTTATCGGGAATGGAGGATGTGATGAAATGGAAAGAAAGTGCTTTCACGAAAGGTATAGTACTTGAGAGAGAGATGGAGGAGGAAAAGAACTGATCAGCGTTTGATTTTTCATCTGTAGCTCTCTTTGTCCTTTCTCGGAAAGGGCCCTAGTGGGGTAAAACTAATAAAAAGGTGGGTGGGGGACCTCTGTTGCCAGTCTCATTAACACTAAATAATTTTAGCCTGAATCTTTATCAAAAACATTTCATTACGAAGTTCAAGGGGTCGGAAAATTTTGCTCCAATGAAATTGTCGTAAATTTTTAAATGTACAGTGTCTGAAATTTGCCTCATGCTTGTAAGTAAGACAGCATTTAAAGCTTATGTTTAACCAACTTACGTTAGTTTTTATTATATGTTAGTAAAATACCTTAATCAATGAAGCATTAAATCAATTTTATAAGGATTGTTATTGTTAACAGAT
>JAQGAG010000130.1:0-24182 GCA_034696835.1 Lepidocyrtus lignorum
TATGATTTGGTGTCACGTTGCGTGTGCATGTCTTCCGAAAATTGAAATCATGCTTGGACTAAAAGAGTCCCTATGCAGTGCATACGACCTCCACTAGCTCAGTTCTACTTGATTTCTTGCGTGAGCAGTTTTATTTGTTTGTTGGCTTTGGTTTGGTTGAGACGGCTACGTGCATTCCTTCCAGCGTATTTGGGGCAAATAGGAAAGAGGAAGTGAAGAAGGAAAGGTGCAAATTACCTACTTACTGGGTGAGTTTAAATAAAACAAAGTGCAATTTCCAGGAATTCTTACTTTTGATGCAAGTCAGTAATGGTGATATTTTTGTTAATACTTTCTTGGTTGACAGTTATAACGTTCGTTTGAGCATATCCCATTTTGAATCAGTGGCTATGGCTGGAGGTGCACCCCCACTATCGCCTGGAGGAGTTGGAGTATATCCTCAAGGTGAAGGTAGTGGTCTCATATCCATATTATTGTAAATACCCATGACGTTTTGTCCATATTTGTGAAGATGTTTTTTTATATTTTACAGTCATCCCCCTGGGCTCTCTCCCCATCCAACAGATTTGTCCTCACTGCCGTGCTGAAATCCGTACAGTCACTGAAAAGCGACGTGGACTCCTCGCGCTCGCCTCTGGAATGGCATTGGCCATGTTTGGCTGTTTTTGGGGATGTTGTCTCGTTCCGTGCTTTTTGGATGACTGTTTGGATACTGAACACTTGTAACGTTGAATATAGTCTTCTTGCTATTGCTATACATTCCAATCCAAATGATAGTCCATTGTAGTTATATTTGAGTAATTGTATTTTGTCCATTTCGATTATTCCTGCTCTAGTTGTCCAGACTGCCATGGTCATATAGGAAACTACCGGCGCCGGCTGTTTTGACATGTTTCTTCCTGTGTGGCCCTTTTTCAGTTGTATTTAACAGTGCTATAGTTTGATGGAAAATCTTTGATGGAAATTAAAATATTTATCTACCTTCTAAGCGTTTTGATGTACTTGTTAATTTTTTAACCTTCAGTCTGCTATAACATTAAATACACATTAAGGTGTGGATTTTTCAGTGACCTAACCTAACCCACTTCATGTACATTGTCATTTAAAACATATTGGCGAGTTTGACTCCTACGTACATTTAGATGCAGAAGACATTTTCTCGTGTTCCTAACTTCTCTTTGTTTGGCATTGCTCATATTAACTGTAAGCACCGGAAGGATAGCCAATAACGCCCCCATGATACTTGCCCCGGTATTGAAAAGGCTACTCGTGCCCGCATCATTATGGCAGTTATTCCTTGCATGCATGACCGACGCACAAACCACCTCATTCATGAGTTAAGCTTCTTGCAAAATCCTCCGAAATGAGCTGCTTTGTGACAGGAGGTGGGTCGATATCACCCTTAACCTCGAGAATCCTCAGCAGGCAGAACTGGACCGCTGCATATTGGCACTTAGCACCAACTTCGCTTCCAGAACAGTTTACTGTCTGGCCAGTATGCAAGCTTGGTTGGTGATCCAGATAACTTTCAATCATGAGGTGGAGTGGATATTTAAAGTTGATGCATAAAACCGACTAAATGAAATATCTAGACATCCACTGTACATTTGTATATAAAATATATTTATGTGGGATATTTCATCCTAAATATATATTACCCGCACCATTATACATGTGAATATTTCATGAACAATACTGACACATCAAATCTGTCATTTGGCTACATTTTTGTTACAGGGTAGCTTCTCTTTAACTGTTCTATGGAATGCTGGTCGGTTTTCTCCCTCTTTGCATACGACATCCTGTTTTACAGCCATTTTTCGATTTCAGTTCCGTGGTCATGCGTTTGTAAAAGTGATGGTAGGTTTCATTTCTTGTTATCAATTATGTTGTTTTTTTGGTCAGATTGGTAATAATAATAATCTGATAACTATACTTTGTTTTATTTTGTATATTTGCTGACATTGTAAATCTTATATATGATTGATTAAGCTTTCAATAAGTGAGCAATCCACCTTGAATAGATCACTGTTAAAATGTTTTCATAAACTAACGTCAAATGGAAATAGTCTTTGTCTATATTATGTAGGGTAATTGTCATTTCTAGTTGATTTTAAAACAACTTATTGATTACTAAACATCTTCACATTACTTACTTGCTAACAATTCATTTCTGTGCGCATTAGTGGAGATGTATTGGTTTTTATTCGAAGAGACACTTGAACAATGAATGTGATGTAGAAATTGACAGAACTTGTAATTACTAAGATATAATAGGTATATTATAAAAAGTTACTACGTTATAAATTGTGATATTGTACACGGCACATAATATCCCTGTTTTAATTAACTATTCTGGTAATAATATTTTATAGTTGTGGTTTACATTGGTCGACGATACGTGACGAAAAAAATAATACATTATTTATTTATGTTGATCGGTAGTGGTCTGTATAGTACAGAGTTCGAGTGTAGTAGCCGGTATAATGCTTAGGCTGGACTGACTTCCAAAGTTGCCGTTGGTTTGTGGGTTGATGGTTCCACTTCCATCCCTGAATCATGTAAAATATATAGCAAGTGGAATTAAAAATATTTTTTATAACGATTTAACGTAACTTACGTCATCTCCGCATCTTGACTCTCTTGGAACGTGCTCCAGGGGGAATCAGACTCGCTCCTACAGGAAATAAACCATGTTTTGAACAATCGAATATAATATTGTGGCGGCATAATGTGTTTGATGATCTAATTAATAATATTGCTTTTGATTTCAAAAACTGATGAGGAATAATGGGGATGGGGAAGCATAAGATGTAGGAACAAAGACGAAGGCAATAAGCACGCATCTATCCACTTCCACTTATTCTCATGCTAAATTATAATTCCAACTCCTAGCCTCAGTCCAATCAATCTATTGGATTATCATCACAGTCAGTTAATTTCAGATATTTGCATATCTGCGACATATGATAATAAAATCTCACAAGGCGAAATAGTATTGAATCATTTCCGCATGAAAATGTGACGGAAACGAAATTAAGTTGTTAACTTGTTGATCCTTACCCGGCTTCCGCGTGGAATTGCTGAGAGTACAGGGTAAGATTTTAGAAAATAAGCTGCTATTCCCTCCCGAGAAATGTGTTTCAGGAAACATTTTAAAATTCTGGTCGGATTCAGGAAGCGGATTTTCTTTCAAAAAGGCTAAATCTATGAAATTAAATCAAATGAAACAAAATTACAGAATGTCCATCTAGTTACTTACCCAGAATAAACAATTTATGTAGTTTTTACTTACTATGAGCTCAAGGTCAAAACCGTCTTGTATTATACTTATACATCACGTGCCAACTGATAGCATACAATATGAAATGCGCTAAAGCGAATTTATTTTGTGTGATTTTAATATGCAAATTGTTTAAAAGAATATAGCTAGATGTCGAAACAATTTTTGGCAACAAATTGGCCAAACCTAGATTTGAAACAAAACTCGTTTTTTTAGCATCTCTAGAAAACGGTAGCGGATGAAATGGTATGCAAATTAGATTGATATTTGTAAATATAAATAAATATGGACAGATGCCTACTCAAAATGCAAGAACTTTTTATCTTCTGTAATAAATAACATACTAATAATTAGTTCGACTTTATCAACTTATATTTGAATAGAATGTTTAAATCTCTGATTAACTGCTTAGCTAATAATGCTAATGTTTATGCTTAAAATTTCCATGCGAGTACATTTTAAATTCTACTATAAATTAAATATAAAGTAATGCACTGTGGCTCAATACGAGGTATTTTTATGTTGATATGCTCATATGCTAATGTATTTCATATAATGATGGATTTTGATTATACGCTATATCTTAAATCTTATTTGTCAGGCGCTCATGATTGTTCTAGAAGTACTTATAATTAGTATAATAGCTAAGTAAATGATAACATTGATAACTGACAGAACTTCCCTCTTCAGCGTTTTAATACATTTTTTATTTCTTAGTTACACATAAATGGCAACATCAACTGCGAAAAGCTACATTTTATAAGTAAACACCACAAAAATACTAAATGTTTGGAATCTAATAGCACAGGTTAAACACAAAGTGCTAATAATTAGTTTGAATTTTTACTGAGAGTATTAAGAGTTAAGATTATGATTACACTGGCCACTAGTTATTACAGTTTTTGGCATGACGGTTGAAATCATCTAAACGGCGAAACTGGATTTGACACAATGGACATCGTATTGGAAACCCATGGGTGGTCAGGGCATGCCGCATTGCCGCGCCTGCGGTAGCGTACTTCCTCCGCTTGTTCCTTGCTGAAATATATAAGAATTGGAATAAGCTTCATATACTGTCAAGTCCTTTTATAAGTTACAATAACTATTACGAGGAAGAGGAGAAGGAAAAAATGCAGAACTTACGACAAAGAAGGCACTGGTTATCCCGGATGGGCTTTATAGCCGTGATAACATACCGGAGAAGTGATTGTGGGGGCGCCGGAAGCCCAATGTCACTGTACTCGGCTGGGAGCCATGAGCGATCCTCCTCCTCCACCTCCTCCTCGGCTTCATCTTCCTCTTCGGATTCCTCTTCGGATTCCTCTTCGGATTCCTCTGCACCCTGGTTCTCGTTCCCCAAGTCCGCGTCTTCACCTCCTACAAGACCATCTTCACCGAGCTCGTCCATCTATTATTAGGATTCGAAAAACATACTTAGTTATAAACCAACTCATTCCCCAACCCCAACTCTAACAATATTTAAACTAACTGGGATGTGTGAATTGTTTACTAAATAAATAAATATTACGTACCTCTTGCTGGTCGATGAAGTCATGGGGAACTGGAGCCCCTCCCCCTGCTCCTCCCTCCTGTCCACCAGACATGTTGATGATGATGAGGACAAATCACTGCTAACTGCTCCGATGACGAATTAATTAATTAAACTCTGAAAACTGATAACTACCCACAGTTAAATTTTTAAATTTTTAGCCTGTCTTTGGTTACAAAAAACTTATGGCTAGTTCTGCTGACAGTTCTGACTCTGACTTCTGACTTCCTTCCAGCTACCTCAACTCAAGAATGAACTGCGAGTCTCCTCATTTCAATGCTGCTCGCTCTTCGGACTGAAAGGAGAAAAGGCTTTTTTTGTGCTTTTGTTGGTGGCGAGGATTTCCTGGAAATCTCGGCTAAGCTTACAGCTTATGTGCTATGCGTGTGCTAGGTTGGGCTCACGCCACATCACTCGCGCTCGTTTTACGTTCACCCTTGACAAGTGAAGTAGTTTGAAACTAGCCGCCCATCCGCGTCTCTGTATCTCTTTTTTCATTCAATTTGCACATTTTCAGCACGAGAGAATCCAAGGAAGTCGTCTATCTGGACTATTCTGGAACTTCTCAAATCTCAATCAAACCAGCAACAAAACAACACATTTTCTCTCCTTCTTCAGCATCGGATATTTTGGAGTGAGGCTCATCAGTGTCAGCTGCCGAAGTGCTCGCAGCTTATGTTTTCTTTTTCATTTGTATAATGCACTTTTGTTTTCACGTCATTGCGTTAAACCAGTTCATTCGCGTAAAGAGGTGCATTTAGAATTGTGGAACTAGTAGAACTTAAACATTTCGTCTCTCCTTGACCGCAATTAACAAAAACTTTGATTAACTGTGAACTATTATCTAGGTATTTATAACCCTTTTTCTAAATGGGAAGTTAGTTAACATGCTTATACGAGCAAATAAGTGACTGCGTGGTTTTATTAACTTTACTTTTTTCTATCTTGTAAACAGCTTCACGATGAGTTTTGGAGGAGGTTTTGGTTTCGATGTGATTCAGCCTGAAGCCGGGCGTGGAGCTCCTGGCTCCGATCGTTCCGGGAATGGAGGAAGTGTTAGTCAGGGAGCTTTGGTTCCAATCCGAAGCAGTGGTCCCATCCTCCTCTCATCAGCTGGAAGCGCTCGAGGAGGCCCTTCATCTAGCCGCCTTTGTAATTTCCAGACTCCTCGCGACTTGTCTTCATATGAGCGTGCTGGTTTTGGTTTCGATGTGATTCAGCCTGGAGCCGGGCGGGGAGCTCCTGGCTCCAATCGTGTTAGTCAGGGAGTCAGCCCAGTTGGAGGTTTGGTTCCAATCCGAAGCGGTGGTCCCAATGGTCCCATCCTCCCCTTATCAGTTGGAAGCGCTCGAGGAGACCTTTCATCTAGATGCCTTTGGAATTTCCGGGCTCCCCGCGATTTGTCTTTGTATGGGCGTGCTGTGGCTCCTGCAGGTTCCGGCTATTCCAACCCCTGCCCCAACTTCTCCCGTGGACCGGCGTACCCAGCCGCACCCATTCATTATCACTATGTCACTTCTACGAACTACTTCTTGCCTTCCGGTGGACAAACTAATATTCGTTTTAGTGGACCTTCGTCAGCTGTTGCCTCTCCTCCGCGCTTCTTTTCCCAATGGTAAACATGAACAGCACTTATATTGATAATGATATTACACTGAATCTAATTAGTTCAATACATAATAAATATAACATTTTTTGTACTATTTTGATTGCTATTATAGGAGTGGTGGTAGTGGAGTTGGCGGAGGGATGATCTCTGGAAGTCGGGCTCCATTCATGCAGCAGGCCTCTCCGTACATCAACCATCATCGTTCCCGTGTTTACTCTCGGGGCACCCAGACATCCCCCCAGGCTGGACAGGATCCCTTGGACTTCAACAGCGGTGGTGGTGGTGGTGGTCGTAGAACTGCGTCTTCCTTTGTCCCAGCAAACCTTGTCGGATATCAGCCTTACGGTGCGGACATGGCGCTGGTTGTCGACGTGACTGATGATGATGCCGAGGAGAATGCAGCTATGCTCCCTCCAGCCCCATCCCCTCAGTGATGGCCTTCAAAAGTAATAGTCTATTTCAGTATTCTTATTTTGTATGTGTCATCATTACTAGCTTTCTGATTTACTATCGATCATAATTATTAATTAATCATATGTTTTGCTCTGTTCTTTAGGTTATACAAGCTGTTCTCAAGTGTCTACTTCTACAATACAGTTTTTTTGGGGGTCCCAAGATGTACTCAATATTTAGTAGTTATTCTTATTCCACTGTTAACTTTGTGAATTACCTTTACTTTATTCCGTTTCCGGTGTACAATTATAGTTTTAAGCGCAGCGAGATGAAATGGGTTTGGTTATCGATGATGATGAGGATGCAGTCACTCTCTCTCCATCTCCACCAGCTCCAAGCCCCCAGTGATGGCGTCGAAAAGTATTCGAATATTTTAACTACTTTGCGTACAATTTTTAATGTGTTTTACTAGCGTTATTCCAATTACTTTCGATGACAACCAAATAGTGGTTTAACATTGTACAGCTTATAATATACTTTTATCTGTAACTACTACTCTGGACTACTTTGCTTAACTCTGTTTCCTGTGTTATTACTACTGGTGTTTAAAGTTTCATTATTATTTTTTAGACTTAATTATACATTGTATTTAAAATATTAAATGATTTTGTTATTTACGATAGAAAATCATTGTAAAATCAGTTGTTGTCTCCTTACTCCTTTCTCGTATTTACACGATTAATATAGTTTTATCGCAACCATATTCCAAGCCAGTCTTGTTACAATTATATATTTAAGCGCATTTTTTAACAGTAATTAGATGACTACTACCTGCATTAATAAGGGGCAGCGTTAACTTCCTATCATTTCATACACATCATCAACAGAATATTTTATAAAAGTTGCAATTTCATATTAAATTATCTACAGCTAACTGAAAAGGGCCTCGCTTAGACAACATGCTAGCCGCGGTGGTGAAAATGGGAATGTCGATATCATGTCTTTTTAGAGAGACTTTTACAACACAGTACTAACAATACTTTTACTCATTTCAACAAAATCTAGTATTCTCCTTTATTTTCAAAAAATACTTCATATCAATTTGTTGCGATAATACTCACGCTCAGCATGATTAATCATTGATTATCATCAGGACAATTATCATTTATCATCATTGCATTAAGATACTCTGACACTCTGATCGTATTTTCAAGTGCGTCCTCCTTTGCTTTATTTAGCCTTTCATGTTTCGTTGCTAACTCTTTGCTATAAGCTTCCGCCACCGTCTTCTTCAGATCTGCAACTGCCTTCTCAAGCCCGGCGATGCCAGTTTCCATCTCTAACTTCGCACCGCGGACGGAGGAATTTGTCGCGAGGGGTCTTGTAAATATGGCCCCACTGGGGGTGACACCTTCAGGTTGTAATTCTTGTGAAGCTCCGTCGCAACGAAGCTGCAGTTTCTTGCCATGGGGGACTCCAAATCTTGACAGTCTTGATCTCTTAAAGAGGATGAGGAGGAGCGTGTTATGTCCGTCGAGACCAGACCAGATCATTTTTCATTTGTACTTGTCTGAGGGGAAGAGCGAATGGCATAGATGTATCTGCATCACTGCAAGTGTGAGCTTCTTCAGGTGTGACGGGGACGATGTGATGTAGGTGGGGGGAAATGGTTGCAAAGCCTTCTATTCCCATTCGCTGGATGCACAGATCACTGACCTTACGGTAGCTCTCAATGATCTTGAGTAAGGCTGACTGGGTAATAGTCATGATCTTGGGGTTACTTCCTGTTGCTGGCACTGAGCAACGGTCTTAATTATATTGTTCTTGTATTTATATTACAATGGTTAACTTGGCAAGTTGTTATTGTTGTGTCATTCACGAAACGTATGAAGAAGGAAGTTGGAAAGGCATAATAATATGGCTATGCTCCAGATAGACAGATTGCCTCCACATTAGATAAATGGTTCCAGAGTTCGTTATAGAGCGTTTCCGACAGTGACATTGAGCCAATGTAGCCACACGCTTCAGGTCAATAATCAGGATTTGAATATATGGGCAATGTTTGACATTCCACAGTAAACTATGGTTACTTTTTAACAATATTTCTATTATTTGATTTCTTGTCTTCCTTGTTTCGTATATCATGATCATGATGCTAAAAAAGCATCTATCGTATATCATGATTCTAAACGAATTCCCATTCAATGGTCCCATTACACGAAGGGTCTGCGGCTACGATCTCCTCATGAAACTTTTAGATGTCGGGTTCCAGATCCGAACTTTCCCAGTTTCTCACTTTGGCGGATTAACCAAATTGCTTGTACCGAAACGCTGTTGAAAGCTTTTGATTCTGGTCCTGGGAATTTACTATTAGATTTATAAATCGACGGATTGTCATGATGAAACTGGTTCCCTTCAACCTACCGGAAGCATTCTCGTCCCTCATCTTAAAATCGCCGGAGCTCCATGGCGCACTTGGGGTATTCGCATTGGCGCTGGTGGATGCTCGTGGAGTCATACAGGAGCGGCTTTTGACATGATTTGTTTATCAGTCTGAAGAGAAAATTGCTCCTCATAATGGAAGGTGGATAGAGTGTTATTGCGATTGTGGTAATGCCTCCTAAGCACCTTCAAAGTTGCAAAAATGGGACTGAAACGATAATTTTGTCCACTTGACTGATGCATGGTGTCCTTTCACAAAGGAAAATACGTCGTTTTTGAGGTTCTCATAGATACATACAATTATGCCCTATGTTTAGCATGTTAACTATGCCTTAACAGTAATAAAATTAAGCCTGTTGAGGTATTAATTATTTGTTAGAAGTAGTCCTAAATATTCCCCTCTTTGCTTTCACCTGGTAATGTTGTCGGTAATCCGAGAAAATTGGGAGGAAATTTTGAATAGCCTCACAAAGAACTAGGTTAATTCATTTGGATGTCGAGAAATGATGCTGTGCCATAGTCAGAGTCAACCATTAGAGTCAAGAGGTTGAGAAGATTGAGTTATCCAAGCAATCGCAATTATCAGTGCTTTAGGTATAGTACAGTACACCAAAAAACAATGCAATACAGGTCAGTCTTATTGGGGCTACGTGCAATTAATTGTAAAATTGCTTATGCACGTGCGTCCATTCTTTAATTTGTAGGGGCAAGATCCCCAACAGTTTATCATTTCGAGGAGGACGACAAATCGTCGGCGTCGACAGTAGCACCGACGAGTTATCCCGCAGCAGTAGCAGTAGCGGAGAATCCTTCAACCCTATGCGACATCCTACGCCGATCCCTTGGATAACAACAATACGATCGGAACTACTCCGAAAGCTACCCATCACCATCAAACCACTTCAGGCAATAACGCTAACTCCCACTTTCCCCACTATCCCTTCTCCCTGTTGGTGGAAGCTGCCGTTCAAATGCGAGCTGAACTCGAGCTTCAGATGCAGCAGGCAACGACAAACACTGCTACCCCGTCCCCACAAACGTCAGCGGCGATGAGTGCTCGGCAGTAAAAAGTGTACCAAAATTCTTCACATGCCTAGTGCACAAAAATTCTTCAAAAAAATATAATGAAACAGTTCAAACGTGTACTATGTAAGACGCGTTGGTTTAATGAGACTACAACTTGAAATAAATTGATTTTTAAAGCTTAAAACTTCAAACTTCAAACTTGCTGCAGTCCAGACTGACCTAGAAAAGTAACAATCCGGCGTTTCAGATGCATACTATTACTATAGCTTAAAAGATTAAAACGTATAACTCGCCGTCTACTTTCATTTGAAGAAAGTAACTGGGAGAAAGTATGCAAGCTCCACATCCACCCCACCAATAATCATAAAGATCAAACCCAGGAACTCTCGTATGTCTTTTTACTTATGGATAAAAAGTAAGTTTTGCTAAGGGATTTCAATATGGTACGCGATGGCTTTTCTCTCTATTCATAAATTATATTCGGATGAGAAGCCAGATCCTTACTTTTGCTTTTTACTCGCGTCGCTACTTTCCCCTTTCCATCTTGGAAAAATCGGTTTTTACGGCTTAAAATGCACCACTGACTACAAAATTACTGACAGCCTGAAAACATTGAGTTCTTCTCAACACACAAATATATACATATTACCAAACGACATTTTTCATTTGTTTCATCAAACATATTACAAAAGGATTATCGATCAGAGAACAGATTTTAATATCAGACAATTAAATGTTCTCATCTAGTTACTGAAAACTACAAAAAACTCCACGGTATGATACTTTTTTGCCATTTACAAGCAACAAATGTTTGTTTTATGTGTTAAAATGCAGTGAAAGTTGGAAGGTGAAAGTTGGATGCTGATTTCAGGGTGACCTTATAATGAAAACTAGAGTTCTACAGCTAATCGCTCACAACAACCAATCTTGACTTGAGCAAATTGACGAAACCTCGAAATCCCGAACCCAATAATCAAATTCATTCCAATCGTCCAACTTCACTACCTACTTGCTCCGCCTTAGTTTCCTTGTGTTTTTTTAACACTTACGGGCTTGAAAGTAACACTATTAATTGCATTCATTACAGCCTTCTTTCGGTTTTTTTGATGATGCTGATGCTGTTGTTGTTGTTGGTGTTGCTACAATGTTTTATTAGGAGAGATTTAATGCTACATCCTTTTCAAGGATTTTTTATGACTTTTATTTTTATTGCAATACATAGCCCTATCTAAAATTGAAGTTGGAGAAGTTGAAGTCATATTCATTAGACATATTAGTTTAATACATATCCAATCCTTTTTGGTTTTTCAACGCTTTTTTCGTTTCCTATGTAATTCAATAATACCCATGCCCAGGATATTAAATTCAATTGGAGATTTTAGGTCATGATGTCCTTCGCACTAGTAATTAGGCAAAACACACAAAACAAATAGGTAGTACATGTATATACGTTCTCCCATGTAAAGAAAAGAGGTACGTACGCACTCAAGCACACAGGAGAACGCTGACGCTGAAGCTCCTTATATTGTTTGGGAGAGAAAAGGGAAAGAGAAAGCGCGAGGGAAAGCTGGGCCTACCCTCACATTATATATGCCGCGCATGATAGTTTCTGTGCGTTTTTTTACTGAGTGACTGACTGTAAAACCAGATTTTTTTCCGGACTCTGCTCGCCTGAAAGAACCTGTCTACTTTGCCGTATATTACTATTACGCAACAAGTGCGTGCTCCGTCCCATGCGTGTGTGCACATAGAATAAGCAATGTTGTTTACTCGGAATTGGAATATGGACTATATGGCAGGGCTTGTGAATGGATAAAATGAAGATGGTTGTAGGTTTCTCCACATCTAGTTTGTGCTTTCTTTCGCAGTGTTATGCTTGAAATGAAGCTACATATAATCAATTAATCAATATATATCATTGTCAAGAGATTCTTGTGTAAAACGATTGACTGTTCTAAGAGAAAGTGAAGGGTTGAGGAGAAATGTACTCCAACTCATAGCACTTCCTCACCACTTTATTCATCGCCCATCTTCAACTTCCTGTTGTGTTTTTCTTCTATTAAAATCGACATTTTCCTCCGACTTCCGCCTGGTAAAAAAATAATGTAGGAAGGAAGAAAGGTGTCGATGAGTTCTACTTCCTCCCTCCATCTTACACAATGAAATATGATTAGTGTGAGATGGGAAAGTAAATAATAAAGCTATTTTACACTCACACGCCTTGGGGTAACGTGAGATAAACGTCCTATCGCACTTTGGCTAATTGGCACTTTCAGAAAGCACCATTTCCAGCAAATGGTATGGTAGGTGTGGGAGAAACGTAGATGATAGCGGAAAGGACTTTCATTTGTGACATTGAAGCTTAATCTCGAATTGGAATATCCGATATAATAGTATCATTGTAGTTGGATTGCTATATCTCTAATACTTACTGTAGCCCATAACATTCGTATATTACGGGTTGGATTAACGAACAAGGCCATATCGGTAGTTCAAATCCATATACATAGACTGGCATTATACTGCTAAAAAGTTAGCTGATTTGAGATACTCACACATCAATATTTTATATCGTTGTTCGTTCTTCCATCGTGTATTACATCAGTTATATACTAAAACAGTTATTGTACCCATTTTTTTAGTTGACACTTTTTTTTAGTTAGCTTAAACAAAGTATATGTCGTTGATTGTGGGAGGTCGTCGATTTTGTCGACACTCTCTCCATTTCGTGAGTTACCGTGAAGACAACAGCTCAAATGTTAAATAAAACTTTTTAAACACGTGTTACATCAATAGTTAAATGAGTGATGTGATTATTTAAATCTCTCGTAGCTTGCGACGTATACAGAATGCAGGTATGCATCATGAGCCCGTGTACGTTTGCGAAAATGGGAATAACGGAGACAAACGAGTAAATGTCTTAAAGCATTACTGCTTCAGGGCATTTTGAGATTCCAGCGGCTTTGGATTTATAGTGCAACCCTGTTTGTTTTAGTGTTTTTTACATGGAATAGGCAACACAGATATTTCAAAACACTCGCATTGGTTTCGAAGTATTGTTGGTCCTTGGTTGTGAACGCTTAGTGTACATATAGTTATTCGGATATGAGCTAGAGAAATAAACATAAAAAGATATGATGGAGAAAGCTACGAGGAGAAAGCTATGGAAGATGTAGTGATGAAGGTCTATTATTGGTTTCTTTTTATTCCTATTCTTCTGTTCATTTTTTTCCAATTTCTTAACTTCATAACTGAGACACAGAGAAAAAAGTTTCCATCCGATCGAACAATGAGAAAAGAAAGTTAAATGCTCGGAGGTACAGATATTTGAAGAAGGCGAGAAGGGAAAAGAGGAAAGATGGGTTGGGGGAACTACATGGAGTAAAGTGCTCGATGATAAACAACCTTTACCCATGGAGGAAGCATAAGTGCACGAGAATGTATATTTGTATTGCCGGTGCAGTATTTTTTTCTACCTCCCCCCCATTTTACATATTAAACTCAGAGAAACGAGAAGTAAAAGTAAACCTACCCAAAGGGAAAGCTTACTATTCAGCATATTATTAACAAGGGTTCTTCAAAAATAAATAACAAAAGGGTTTTGGAACCCTGAAATGGGATCCCTCTCTATTATAGAGGTGAATCGGGTTGAAAAGTTTGAAGGAGACAGGTTTGAAGTTTGGAGAAAGTTTGAAGGTTAGGCGCCTTCTACGCAAACACGTTAAATTACTTTTTAAGGAAAAGATTCTTTCTCCAGTCGGGAGCACTCAGTTTCTCACTTAGTGAAATCAACAAGAGCTCATGCTATTAACCGATTATGCATAACTATGTATGAAGAGTACCGAGTACCTCCATTCAGTTCCTAAATCCCACATTTCACTTTTGCGGTGGCTGGCTGACAAGTTGCCTAGTCCTAGCCTAGCCTCCTCGAGATCTTTGATGCAAAAATTATGACTCCTTGTTCGATAGATTGTTTGTCATTACAAGAAAGAGTAAATACTTGTTTTACATTACATTCCTTCTCCCAATTAATTTAATAATTAAGCACCTGTCCAAAAATCCAAGAAAACACACGCGGACTACAGCATTTGGAAAGATATGTGAGGGAAGACATAAGAATCCTTTTTGGTCATTTTTATGTAACAGCTTTAAAACACGCATTTTTCGCCTTTTTTGAATTGTTTTTCATAAGTCATCATGTAATAAAGTCTAAAAAATGGACAAAAAATCTCAAAACTTGAATTTCATCTCAAACAATTTATTCTTTTCCATATCCATATCAAACCAGATGGGAGTGAAGTAAACTGCAACCATGAACTGATGAAGAAGCATTATTCATTTCATTCCCTGAAATATAAAAAGCCCATTTATGTAAAAAAAAGTATGTATAAAAATAAATATTTTTAGTGGCATTCCATCGTCATGGTCAGCATCAACCCTTCTGCCAATCAAATGGTGATGATCGGGCTGAGATCCAGATCACATCACCTGTGCCCAGACTTTCATTTCACTTCTAAATCATTTTAGGCAACCGTTTTTCTTGGTGTGCGAGCACTGATTTGTCTACGGTGGAAGTTTGAGCAAGAAGGAGGTGAAAAATGGGTTTAGCTCGTATCTTATCGAGGATGAAGAAAAGTGAGTTATGAAATAGTGGCTTTATATACAATTAAGAAAAAGGCAAGAGAAGGACAAAAGGGTCAAACCCTTAACCCTTTTCCTTCAAAAAGATGATATGATATAATTATGGATGCATCGATAACCACACGAAAAAATGTTTATGCCAGAGATGGAGGAAAAGGGTACATTATGATTATGACTATGCATGACATTGAAGTGTTTATAAGCATGTTAAAGGGTTGAAAAAATGTAAATGGTTTATTCCCGATCCCGATGCAATATTACCCATCTTTTATGCCACCAGGCCACATAGGATCAAGACACCGTCCATTTTATCCAATTAAATTGGACAAGCAAGGAAGATGACGGAGAAATATAAAATATTACGACGGAGGCGATATTATTCTTTCACTCTGTTTTTATGTGATATTTGGATTTTTGCTGCGGAAAATGCTCTGCTCAAGACTATTTTGTTCTTTGGTTTGATCGGAAAGGGATTTTTTCTGGTGTGGAATAGCACAAGTACGCGATATGAAAACGGAAGGGTTGATTTCATGAATATTATACAGCCATACTGCTTTCCATATCATTTTACGAACAACTTTCACTGGACTGGTACAATAAGGTGGTCCGGACTTCGTTCCGTGTTCCACCAGCACTACACCTGTTTATAAACCTAATTCCAATTTGGTAGTCGTCTTTAGTCGGTATGTCCTACTTACCATTATGAATATAAAAATGCAAATTATGTGTTAGCTCTCGTATGAGAAATGAAATGATTTTGTGTCTTGGAGGGATCAAGATCAGCAAAAAAATGTTAGATGTGTTTATGCTTGATTTTTGATGAAGATGAGTGAGGTGAAGGGAAGGAAGGAAGATTGTGACAAACGACTTCACTTTTCCATCTTGATCAGAAAATTTTAAGTTATAGTCAAGTATTGGAAGATGGAAGGGTGTAATCTCCACCCCAAACCTAAAGACAAAATGTGTTTCGAATTTTATCAACCTTATCAAATCAATAGTCATGTGAGTAAAACAAACTTCAAATGCTCCTCGGTGTGACAGGTGCGGTGTAAAATGGATGCCTGGGAGGGAAACATTGCGTTAAGTGGTTTTAATATATTCTCCTCCGGAGGAAAATTCTTTAAAAGAATGGATGAGGAATGTATTTTTGTGGGTGAATATTTGTCCTTTTTTCGTTCATTTAGAAATAAAGAGATGTGAATGAAAAGGATGGCGACTATGATAAGATGATGTTGACGATAGCGGTTGATTACGGTTGATGACGACGGTTGATGACGGAATCCTATCATTGTTGTGTCCGAACGGGATCAAAATCCATTGCCCATAACTATGCAGACTCACATAGAATGGCATTTTGTGGGCGACGGTATTGATGAAATTAGACATTGATCAGAGAAGGCTTGGGCACCGGCAAGGGTTGTTGGAGGACCCTCCGGCTGAAACATCAGAGATTAACGTAAAATCAATGGTCGTAGTGGCCCGTAATATATTTTTATCACTGCTCAATTAATTGCTTTTAAAACTTACTGAACCAATGAAAGTCATAATTTATACCTTTCTCCACATTCTTGCATCTGTGTGGCTGTACTCAAAACCATCCGGAATCAAAACCGGAAGGACCACCCAGTCAAAGTCCTCTGTCCATGACTGAATCTCTGGATCTCATTGATTACGTTGGTCGCAACTGCACTTGTTATCCATCTAGGAAACAGAGTAAAAGAAAGTTACATTTATGTAGATTGGGGCAAGTTGAGACACGTTACTTTTTCCAATTAATTAGATCGGAACAGCCACTGTCGGCTAAAGTTCTGGCTTGGTAAGATGTTAAAATATGTCTTACTCCCTAGCATGAATGTCTGCATAAAAATAACGGATTTTATTAAATACTTATCAAAAGCTTTCATGTGCATGGAAATAAGGGTTCCGAGGCTGGGAGGTCATGTGGCGAACTTGTCTTTCCGCTACTGTTCATAGGTGAAAGCAGTGAGCCCAAGCACAAGTGCAATTTTCTTTTCCGTGGATGAGGGGGCTGGTAGAGTTTTCTGTTTGAGCAACTGCTCAGGGGATGCGATCGGGAAAGGACTCAAGGCTAATGAATGGGTATGGCAAGTGGCTAAGGTATAAGACTTGAGTTACTAATTTTTGATAGTAATTTGCTTACTTATGCAATGGGGTGAGGAGAACTTTATTTGATTATTGTGTTTCTGACATTATAGCTTCTTGATGGAAAAGCAAGCCACTGGAAAGAACGTTGGAAGCATCGATGAAGCTTTAAAAATGGCTGAGGAATTTGCCAAGTTAAAATGGAGTAGCTAGCTGCCTTAATTTAAACATAAATATGCATGATTTTCCAAACCTACATTGCCCAAGTGTTTACCAATAAGATTTTTTCAACTGTTTTCTTGCAATTTGTTTATGCATCAAATAAGTGAAACAAAAGTTTGCCATGTTTTGGGTTTCCGGTTAATGATGTGTAGATAAATTTATTTGAAAATAAATAAAAAATAACAACGAATCAAAATTGGAAACAGTCTTATTTTGATAAAATTTGCAATTGTTGTAGTTGACTAGCTTTTGGTCGGCTGCATTGTCTCCTTACAGTTTGATCTCTAAAGGGCTCATATTTCTCTAAAATTTCTTCTTCTCGTTTAATGCTTTTCTCATCGTACACTATTCTTGATTTTAACAGTAGCTCTTTGAAATTTTCCCCGAATTTCGCTGAAGTTGGTAGAATAGGCATAGATTCGCCAACGAGGTCTTTAAATTCGTTAAAGTTGGCTTTCGCTTCAGGTAAGTATAATTCATTAGCTACGATTAAAGCCGGGCGGTCAAGCATTGATGCGTCATAATGTTTGATTTCGTCCTTCAGAGTTTCTAAGATGACGAAAGGGTCGCGCGTAGACAAGTCAACTACATGTGACGAAGGAATTGAATTCCTAAACCGCGATTTAAATGAGCGTCAGTAATGATACCGGGAATGTCGGCAACTGCAAACAAAAGAAAGATTATTTTGGTAACATCGAAGCTACAAAGCTATCAGCCATCATCAAGAAAACACGATTCTGCTATTTTACCTGCAATTTGTTCCAAGTCATCGTACAAAATCATTCCGACATGGGGTCTTAACGTAGTGAACGGGACTCATAGGACTGAACAGCTCTCAAGAGAGTCGACTTTCCGGCCTGCAAAAGTAATAATTTAACACAAATAAAAACTATATTGATCAATTACAATTAAATTAAGAATGGATTGTTATTGCAAGAAAATACTTTTATTACATCTGGATAACCAACAAGCCCAAAACGGGCAATGGTGGCCATCTCAACAACATAGTGCATCCACCATCTCCCTCATCAGATCTTGTGAACTCGTTAGCAAATAACTGAGCAAACAACTCGTTTTTGTACTTGCGAAAATCTGGCTCTGCGAAGAAAGCGTATGTCGAAGTAGTTCTGTACGAAAAATAGTCCGACTACCATTTTAAACTACTCTAAGACAAATTGTATGGGGATGTAATAAGACAATCTTGATTGTAAATCGTAAATTATAAAACGGAAATACATGGATTGTCGTGCTTTGGGTTACGTAAGTGAGCCCAGGTACAGTTTCACCAACTGAAGTCGGGGTCAGATAAAACAGGACCTTCTGACTTGCATGATTGCAATTCCCAGCAGTGTTCTCGCATGGTTATCATCAGGAATATAACTGTTCATTTAATTAGATGTAGTGTTAAATGTATTCCTCGTTCCTTGATATCGGTTTCCAGGATTTCGGAAGGCGACTGGGCTATGCATAAGGCTGCGTTATGTAAACGGAGAAGTGAAATTGATTGGTTAGGTAATTTGCAACTTATTATAAACTGTCATCCTCCCCGCTCCCACCACAGCCGATAACAAACACGTGGCGGGGCCACATCATCTCCATACAAAACTATCGTATAGGTATATTGTCAGTGGATATTAAATACAATATTCATAGACCCCACAATGTATTCGGGACCGCGTTATAAATGCGGAAATACTGGTAGAAAGAGGTCGTTGAGTTAGTCGTTGTCGTTGAGTGAAAGAGTTGGTTTGTCTCTTGGAAAAATTACCCCTCCCACCAGCAGCAACCCATGCTAACTAATGATAATTTATGGTTCTTAAACTATATATGATTTTTTGTGCTGTGCTGTGCTGGCATTAATGACATTTTTAAAATTAGGCAACTGCTCATTTCCATTTTTCCAGATTAGACAGTATCTCTGGATGTAATATCAACAGTAAGCTGTACTATATTTAATTTAATGGTCGGCTGGCCGGCCCTCCTGCAAAATACATTTAATATGCTTTGCTTGTTCGTAGATATATTATGCGCAGTTCTGTGGTAACAAACTTGCTGAATTATCACTTCAGAACAAATAAATACAAATTGGAAGTTTTTCCTCTATTACGATGGGGCAACATGAGAGTTGCATATAATTTATAATAAATGCCTAGAGTTTTTATGTTGGAACTGTTGGAAGTGCCTCAGCCGTATCTCAGTGCACAAAACATACCATTTTCGCCGACCTAGCCTGATCTGGTCGTAAAGTGGAATTATCTTAGTTATCTTAGATTCCCTTCTTTAATCGTCTTCTATTGTTGCCCCCATATCCCTCCTCCAAGCTTCATTTTCTGAGCTCAACTCCCAGCTACCATAAGATAGGTATATCGGTACATGGAACTTTAGTTAACTTTACTTAACGATAGTTTTTTTGCATCGAGCTTGCCAGACTAATTCTTGCTTCGCACTATAGTTCACTACAAATAAGGTGAAGTTTGGTATCTGTATAGTGATTCCTTGCTAACTTGCATCGTTCACGTCTAGTAGTTCAACAGAATTCCGTCTTTGTTATTCTGCCCCGCATCGGTTTATGAGTATATAGGTAACCAATATGAATAAGAAAGTTACCAATATTACCAATATGTTGCATTGGCAATGTTAATTCGGTAGCTATATCCAATTCACTCAAATATGTCAAACATAAAAAGTCGTTAGCTTAGCAAATAGTAGGGTCCTGTAAAAACTACTAACTTAATTTAACTTACGATAACTTACAGTACGACTTACCAAATTAACTCTTGGAATCAGTTACTGCAATTAGTTAATTGATAATTTATTAGCTTTGAAGAGTGTGAGTCATGATAAGGCTGACTTCTGAGTCCAGGATAAGTTTTGGGATTAGTTGAGGTCGAGGCACAAACACAAGAGAGCTCACAGAACTGTGAATTGGGACTTGGTTCAAATGGTTCATCTCATCATAATTCATCCCTTTCCTATCGTGAAAAGTAATGATTTGGAACCGACTATTAAGTAACTTGCGAACTTTCCACTGTTCCAATCGTAAATCAAAATGTAAATTAGCCTATTGACCGATTTAATCTTACTATACTGTACCGAAACTAACTTTATAAATTTTTTTTCATCCAACCTTTCTCTCTTATTCCATTTGACAAGCGCATGAGCATTCCTGGTAATATGTTGAACTAATACGATTCTGTGTCCTCTTCCTCGTCTGTGAAATACAGGTCGACACTTTCTTGACCTGTGCGTATTTCCTTTTTTTGTTTGTGACCATATGTCAAAACGTTAAGAATCCACTTAGTGCAGCAAAGTGAAAACCAAAGGACTACAATTATTTGCCGCCAAATATCAGTAGTAATGTATTTCCTGACAGTAGTTGCTCCTTTTTTTATTGTCAACTCGTGCTCGGCTATTACTGCATTTTTAACTTTCTCTGCATTTGTGGTTTGGTTTTGTATGTCCCAGTGACCCTCATCGAACCACTGAGTCAGTGTGCTAATTGTCGAGAAACTGGGGGAATTTTCCCCTAAAAGTCTATCCATTCTTTCCTTAATGCGACTCTGGGAATAGCCTTGAAGGTAAAGCATTTTTACCCAAGCACGTTTGTCTTCTACAGGAATATCCATCACGTTTGCTTTCTATGTTACAACTGGTTACACACATCCAGACTCGCACCATTTCTTTAAGATATGGACTCTGCTATCTAATCACAACCATTTCCTGGCTGGCTCTTAATCGCTACCGGAAGTTAATAGATCTGCAGATTTCTTATCATATGGTAGCAACGTAGTGGTGTAGTCTTATATAGGTAGGTGGCTCTTTCAACCCCACAGTACATTTTCTCTTTGTTTATCCAGAGCAGCGTCAATGTGAGCGTGTACTAATACTAGCTCATTTCTGTATACTGCGAATTTATTACGTTAATTAATTGCTAAAAGCAGCATAAGCATATACAAATTATGTATCATTATTATGGAGCTACTTTTGCTTGAAATATGACATTAAACGCTTAAACGAGTATTGTTCTCGTAAAAATAAGCTCATTTATCGTCAGGCACTCGTTGATTACGGCCATGTTTTATCTTAGGATTATCAGTGTTGAATGTTATTTTGACAACATGTTGATTCTCATTTCCAAAATTAGAACGGAGAGTGTAACTTTGTTAAGCCACTGTCGGAACTAGTTTATCTTTAAATGCAGTTCAACCAATTTTGAACCACAAATAGTTACACCGTGTGTATTCCTGATTACTAAAGTAAGCATAAATTAATTAATTATACGAAGGATATGTATGTGTCATGCAATGAGCACGACAGGGGCGATGGGATAATTACAATAATTGCACACAGGCTAAGAAAGAACTAAGTTTTTTACACTACGTAACAATTAATGTTACACCAAAATACATTGCATTTTTTACCTTTTGAATGTGAGTGGAGTTGGCAACAAGAAGAATCACTATTTTAACTATCTCTGATTTGTTTGTATCGGCTGCGTTTACTCGAGCACACTCCCTTCGAATTGAGGTTTCGCCACTGTGATTATGGCGGAAGGTCTGAGTGTTAGTGGAGCTGGAGCAATAACTGATTGAGCAGTTTTGCGCTGTGGCGCTTTTACATTTACAGTTCTTATATCGGGGTGACGATGAAGTTCAGGTGGAGTAGCTTGAAACACGCATGAGCGTACATTTTTTTGCTATGGGTAGAGTGTGCAAACGTCCTGAACGATGATGGGCTCAGAACCGTGCTTCACGTTGTAGATAGTCAATGGAAGCGATTCTTTTACAAGGACTGGGGATAGGGTGGTGGGAACTATAATATAATATATGCTCTTCAACACGGACTTCAGGCGCAATGGGATAAACCGATTGTGAGTTATATTTTGCATGTTCATGACCGCTCATAAATGTAAGATTTATTGTGGTGTCTCAAACCACGTCACGCAAACGCGCAGTACAATTTGTGCATTAGGCTAGAGCCCGATTTTGCAAGGAAATAAATACAGATTCGTGTCAACAATTTTTGTTATCCCACATATATGGCTTAAGTAGGTAGGTAAGTAGGTATCGTCTACTTCAAATCTCATCCAAGGATCTACTGCACAAGAAAAACACTACCACCTTCGCTAAATTCCATGCACTTGTTCAGAACTACTATAATAGAAAATGTGCGAACTTTAGATAATCCATTTACAACGTATTTTTCACTATCTGAATCACCCTAAATGTATTACAATCATATTATCTCAAATTTTTCAAAGGATTAAGATCATTTGCGTTGATTTCCTCCATGGACGCCTCGTCCGTTTTTATACTACTGCTTGGATGAACTGTTGTAGTTGGCTTTCATGAGGCCCTTGAAAAAGTTTTCTGTTGTGATACTTCCATTGTGCTCGGCTTGTTATTCGTCATATCAATGGTTCGAGGCATGGAAGAAGCCGCCTCCTTTGATTAACAATTAATTAACAGTCTTTAATTAATTGCGGTTTTAAATGAAAATAGTTATGTTACACAAAACTTTCGGTCCAACATAGTAAAAGCCTCATTAAAACTTGGAAGCAAAAGGAAAAGTATAAATACAAATCTTTTCAGTATTATTTTAGTCAGGTTGCGATGATTTATAGATTTATTCTCTCATCTTGCTCGGGGAGCAAATTGACAACAGATTGGAATACTCATGGGAATTGTGCAGGGACTAGTGTCAACTGTCGAGTTTCCATGTTATGTCTATCGCAAACCACAATACAGCATAAAAAGTACTTTATAAGTACATATCCCCATTTCCTAAAACATGTTTCACATAGGCAGAGTTCCAAACATATTTCGATACTATTTAGGGTTATTTCGTCCCCAAAGGTACCAACACCGGTTGTTCCCTATAATTTGTAGGGAGGAAAACTGAAAAATAATACTTTCATTTCATGCCTGTGGCTCAGGTGCTTGTCCAGGAGACATTACTGGGGTTTTATGGTCTTTCCTCAAGAGGCAAGATATGGTCTACTCGAAGCCACATTTATTATATCCAGTGAAATTTCCCAAAAAAGCTCAAACTTTCTCTTTGCATTTCCTTCCGCAACTAAGCATCACGTCTATAAACCTGTTGGCTATTAGCTTGACTATGATGATGCAACTTTCTCTTCCCTTTTCTCCAGCAAGAAAGTGCAAATCCAGGTTACTTGTTACTTGGACTTGATATGGGATCAAGCATCTCCGTGCAAACTGTTTGCGTAGTTAAAAGACAGAAAATGTTATTTTATCCACACGCTAGCACCATTGTATGGTTTTCCAAGAGACACGCAATCAGTACAATAATTTTACATATATTTTTCCTTTTTTATAGCAGTTTTTGCTCTTCTGCCATGTATGTCTTACAAGTTTTCCAGTAAATTTTAATTTGAAATAACTTTGGAAAGTACAATTCATGTGTTGTAAATTATTTGAGTGAGCAATAGTTGTTGTAAGCTGTTGTAAAGAGCTAAAAGGCGTTTCATTTCATTTTTATCTAACATTGCTATCTGCGATGAATAAGTTTATAACTGGAGTCAGGAGCGTACGGGGCAATTTGAAAGTTAGGACTAGTAAAATGTTAGTTTTCCTCTGGATTTTATTGCCCGAAACTTGCACGAAAAATAGCAAAGCCCATTAAATCCAAGCTTCTATGTTTAAAGGTTATTTTTAAAGGTGAAAGTGGTTAAACCGAAGGAAGTAATGCTGGGCATAAGAAGACGTCGACAGAAGTTTTAAATTATTTTAAACACGCATATATTATCTTACTTTCTCATTGGTCATTAGCCAAGAGTATTGCATCTGTAGTGTTTTTTAGAGCATATCCACCTACATACTCTCTGTTTTTTTTCCTTAAAAGCGACTTTTATGTAAATTAGAGGGCCAGTAGCAATGATTTTTCTTTAGCAA
>JAQGAG010000131.1:0-23890 GCA_034696835.1 Lepidocyrtus lignorum
CTCATTTAATAATTCAGTTTAAAAAGGGCACGAGCTAACGTCAGGTTAAAGGCATTTGCGCATTTCTGACCGTGACATCAGTCGCCAAGTTGAATGTCCAAAAGTTTTGTCTCCCTTCTCCCGAAATACATTTGGAAATATTACATTTAATTAAAGCATTAAGATGTCCAGAATGGTAGGAGGAGCATCAAAGTTTGGAAGTTCAGGGAATGTCGGACCCCCTTCTGGAATTGCTTCGAGCTCAAATGGGTCAACCAACTCCCCTCAAGCTTCCAAGGGAAAGATGACCTGGGAAGCGAAACAGTCTAGTAAGTTTCAATCAAACGGACAAGCGTTCTCTGAGTTTTTGAAGGGGCTGGGCCATCAGCCTACAAGGAATCAAGGGGCTGAAGATTTAGAGTATGTGTTCCAAGATCCTAAATTAGCTAACTTTGCTCGGACACTTATGGCCAATTTGAAACCTCACAATTACTTGACTTCTGAGGAAATTGAAAGGTAGGCTGCTTACATTGTACACAGATAATGTATCGTTATTATTTAAGTATGACATCCTAATGCTTTTGTTGTACTTTTTCTAGCTATGAAAAACTTAAGGAACAAGGCCAGGCTCTTTACGGCTCGGATCTGGAGGAAGCTGTCTCCAGACGGCATGCAATCAACGAAATGCACAGTCACGAAGGGTTTAAGCGGTTGGCGAAGAAGGAGCGATTGGAAAAGGAGTTAGGCTTACGAGAAGGAGAGTTGAAGCGCCTAACCCAGTTGGAAGAAGCATTTAAGTAAGTTGTCAATAAAATTATCTTTCAATTTGATCGATGGTCGACTTTACATATTCACCTCCAAAATGATAATGAAATGATTTTTAAATTGCAGACACCAATTATTAGACTGGGAAGTCAGGATAACACAAGATTCTCAGAAGGCCCAAGAACTTCAAAATTTGATTAGAGAGAAAGAGATGGAGATCGATATTGATATAAAACTGTTGGAGGAAAGGATGGCAGAGATGAACAAGTTCGTGGGGCATCTCAAGAATATGATACAGGCAGGGTGACAATGAGTAAATTGGCCAACTAACTGTGCAATTTCTTTGAGGATATTTTTTTATTAAAGATTAATGATTTTATATACAGGGTAATGAGCCCATGTCCATATGCCAAATTGAAGGAAGGCGACTCATTGCAAACGAAGAACGGCTATTTAACCTGATTCAGGGATTGATTGAAAAGTATGGAACGAGTCTCATAATAAAAGATGCTGGATATGGGGATGAAGGAGGCACCCTGAGCGTAGAAAATATGCAGCAGGTGTTCGCTGAGTATGAAGCGGAGTTTACTCGCCTCAAACACTGCATTATTTATGAGAAGGTGAAACAACTCCGGTTGGAAATCGACTTTGAGGGTCAGCAGAAAGGAGTTCGGGCCAAATTTCAAGACAGTTATGACAAAACTGTTGAGTGGTCGGAAATGGATTGCGATGAGGCTAGGTGAGGTTGTGTCAAGTTTTTAAAGATTTTTAAAGTCGATGATATTGACTGTAATACAATTAACTGTTTTTAGTGAATTCCAATACGAGTCCATGGAAGCTCTCAGGAAAAGAGAAGTTGCGTTTAAAAAGGAGTATAAAGCGTTGTTAAAATGTGCTCGTCAAACCGCGTTAACTGCTGTGGATGGAGCATTTGCAGGGATGACAAATATCCAAACTCGATCTAAGGTTGAGTAGCCGAATGCAAGAGATATCTGAAGTTCAATAACATTATAATATCTATTATTTTTTAGTGATTAACCAACTGTTTTGCTTTGTTCTGCATTATTTGGATTTTAGAGGAAGCTTCGTGAATTTTTTATGGGTGCCGCTACTGCCCTCAAGGCCCAGCGGGTCCGCATTTCCATCACTCGTAATCTTGTGAAGGCCGAGGCACAATTGTACGGAAGACTCCTGCGCAACATTGAAGAAAACTTAGCAGTTTGCTCAAAATATTCAAAGGTAGGAAATAAAACTGCCTTTAAAAGAATTGGCAAGACCATTTTGGAGTATCCTTGATAATGACAAAATTGGTGAATTACATGATTCAACCTAATTGACAAAACATAATTACAGAAACTCGAGAAACCAGAGTCAATTAAAACATCGGATTTGAAAGAGAAGGGTAAAATGCTGCATTCCCTAATGGGGCATTTACAGGTTTCGAATCCGATGGATGCTATAACAAGCGTTCCAAAAGCGCTTACATTCAAAAAGAGGGTGTCGTCGGAAATTCAAAATCAATATTGGGACACAGTTGAACAGCAGCAATCTCAGGCTCAGGATCGTTATAAATATCTTAAGAAAGTGCAGGACGTAATGTCAAGTGATATCAAATCGAAATCTTCAAGTGACACTTCCAAAGGAGGTTGCGAAATGAGGATTACGGAGCTGGAAAAGAATATCAAGAAGCAGGGGGAATGTCTTAAAACTCTACAACAAACTAGCGGATCCCTATCCAATGTAAACTCAACGTTTTCAGCTATCATACAGTTTACAGTAAATTTTTATAAAGTATAATATGTTACAGGAATTAAATCGATTTCTGACTTTCAGGATCTTGAGAAGCAAGCCGAAGAAAATCGAAGGAAATGTGAGGAGATCTTGCGATTGAGTACAACAAACATTTAACTCATTCTTATCATCCAATCAATCAATTGGAATTTATGTATCTTAATATTTTACCAATTCTAAGTATAAGTACGTAAATGAGGTGCGGTGTGGCAAAATATTACTTTTCTACTCATTTCTTAAATACTAATGTAATAATTAATTTACTTTCATTTCTTATAAACTATAATAATAGTTCCTATTAAGTCTATTTAAACTATCTTACGATTAGTGCGCAATAAAAGATGAACGAAACATCAACTTATCATCAACAAAACAACATTAGCTTGAATCATATAATTTAATCGCTTTTTGTTAATCGAAAATACACATAAACTCGTATAAAAAACAGCAGATCCTTATAACATTCTTATAATTTACAATCCAGAGCTGGCAACTTTCCGCCTGAATTCTTTCAAATATTTATCATACTCATCTGCATTCACTTTGGATAATGTTTGCACTAATTGGGCTACCAAAACAGTCCTCACGGCGTTATTCGCCTTAATCCACACCAATCCATTAGCCCCAACAGTAGCTTCGCAAGGTAGCATCTTCCCGATTCTGAAAAGCAGGTTTTCTTTGGTGCTTGGGGTCCGTAAGGCCCTGACGAAATGGATAGGTACGTGAAACACATGTCCACCAGTGAGAGATCCAAGACCTTCAGCTTTTCCTGAGGGTTGCACACACGTCATTTCCAGCGGATAGTCCTTAGGGTAGTCCAACACTTTGCCGTAGACACAATCACCAACCTATCAAGTACAAGAAAATTGAAATATATAAATGTAATGTCAAAAATCATGTCAGTAATTCTGTTACACTTTATGCAACTACACATTTCAGTTAAGTAAACAATTATTCAAACAGAATAGAAGACAATACCGTACCTGCAAATCAGGCCTAAAACGTTTGGTGGCACCTTCAAAAGCGTTTTTATTTAGCTGGGCTCTGTACTCCCGACAAGCGATGTCCATGGCATAATGCTCCCCTTTTGACTTCTGCTTAATAATCCCTAGAATGTCATCCTTCTTAAAACTTTGATACTGGAAGAAAAACAAAAGAATTTGAAATTCCAAATATTAACATAAAGTTATTTAAATTTGCAGCATCCTTCACTGTCATACATGATTCAAATTCATCAATTAAATTATTTGCAACTACATAAATGCTGGGAACATACATGCAACAGTTAATAGAAAAATGGAGTTTGGAATTCAAACTTAAACTCACACTTCTCGTCTTCATTTCGATAAAGAATGTATTCGGCTTCGCATGCCTCAGCAGACCTGCCTTACACGCCACAATGGCTTTGGGCTCCTTCGTCTCCTTATCCATAACAGATCTTAGCCCAGGACCTAGTACGATTTTCTTGGAATCTGTTGGTACCGTGAATTGATCCCCTGGCATGATCACAGCTCCGAGCTCCAGCGCTAATTCCAAGTTCCTCCTTTGCAAGCCCATTCCAGTATTTCCAGCCATTTTTATTGGCAAAGTTCAAACTAAACTTAACTAAAGATAAGACTCGTTCTTCCTTCACCCCCGGATTTAACTCCAGTCGCTAATGAAGACTGACTAATTAGAGCTACCAGCTGCAGTGCTTCCGAGATTTCCTTTAAAAATCCAACATAAGAAATAAAGATTGTAATAATTAGTCATTAAATTAACTAAACAAATTAACAAATATATCCCCATTTATTTTATCACACCTCCACACCAATTTAATTTCGTACTTGAACAAACCAACATTAAAATCCCTAACCTTCCTAAGAAAAATTAACCCTCATAAATGAACAATGACTCCACTTTATCTATCCCCCTGACCTCAAACACTCATGAACTAGATTTAACTTTCTCCAGCTTAACGATATTTTAATTTTCAACACTTTTTTAATCCTTTCCAGAACTCTTACTTACTTCCGCTCCGTCGCTTTCGGACACCACCGCACAGATGACAAGGTATACTCACTCAGACGCTTTCTTTCTTCACTCCAAATCCCTCCAATAGTGCATTTACTCCCTTCACTTTTCAATCAAAACAAAAAAGTATACACTTTTATTAACTTGAGCACGTGGTCATATGGTAAGAGGCACATTCACGCTTTTTTGTATAGCTCCTCCACACTTGTTCCAAAACCCAACTCAATTGTCAAATTCTCTGCTTGGTATACACAACTTTCTTTTTCTATTGTGGGATCATGAATATGAAATGAATACGATATTTGGAGGAAAGAGCAGCGTCCAATCCAAATTACATAACAAAAAGTGTATGCTCTTTTGTATACCAGTCCAACTCTCTCTATTTGAGTAGGAACTGAATGAGCTTTTGTCACCTTCTCACTCTCATAGCATATTTTATACACAAGCACCTCGATCCTCGATACTTTTGGCATTACCACATTACCACCCACTCACTCTCCTCGCAAGCGAGCCGAGGCCGGTTTTGCGGAGTTGCGAGCGAGCTGCGAGCTTCTCTCTGGCTGCGCTAATCTTGCGGATAAGCGGAGGCGAGGAACAAAGACGAAAGCGTCCATTTGTTTTAAAAAAAATACTGACCATGATCATGATCAATGATTATGATTATGAATGAGTTGATGATTGATTATGATAACAGTTATGATATGATAACCCATCAGACCCAATCTTCTTGAGATATGAGATGAGACAATATTTCAAAAAGGTTTGCTATGATACGTAACTTGATGATTATGATAAGACCAAGGGCCTTCAACGGATATCGTTGGAAGATACGATTCCTCGGAGAAATTAAACTAGAAAAGTTTTGTGTTTTTTAATTTGTAATTTTGAAGTAACGAATCCTCCCACCTCCACATACATATAGCCTGAATCTAATAATTTTTCCCCATTTTGTAAAAGAATCTCTGACTAAATGAGCATGGCCCGAATAAGTAAATTTTTGAAGGGTAAGAGTAAAATTGTACAGTTGAAATCTGACGGAAATGGAAATACTCAGGAGCCCACCCCCAGTTTCACGTCCCGAATCCCGGTTTCAATCAAAACCAAGCCGAATTCGAATGAGAAGGTTAAAGCAATCGCGGAGAGCATTTGCTCGAAGGGAAGCATAAGTTTCAAGAAGATTTCTTCGAAAGCGGTCCTAGGGCAAACGCCAGAGAAGATATGTACGAAGCCGGAGGAGGGGGAAAGGAAAGATGAGATTTATTCTGAGGTGAATCTGGAGCGAAAACCGGAGGATAGAATTTCATCGAAGCCTGAGGAGTGCCAAAGTAAGAATGGGGTTTGTCCCGAGGTGAATTTGGAACGAAAACCGGAAGATATTATTTCACCGAAGCCTGAGGACTGTCAAAGTAAGAATGGGATTTGTTCGGAGGTGAATGAGCAGAAACTGGAAGATACTTGTTTGGAGCCGAAAGTGAGGCAAAGTTCGGAGAAGATGTGTCCTAAGCCTAAGCCAGAGCTGGAGCAAATATGGAGACACGCAGAAGTGCTTCCCCCATTTCCGATGCCCATTCCGACGGGAGAGCTCCAAACCAGTAATGAGGAGGTTGCACTCGTACCAGTATTCCCGATATTAAGGAAGACCTCCCCCCGTTCGCCGGCTGCGAACTTTCCTGGTTTCCCTGCAATCACGATGAAGCCCCTGTCCGATCCAGATCCACCAACTTCTGCTCCAGTAACTTCAGTTGTGCCCTACGCAGTTCAGGATGATTACGCCGATTACGGCCACGGAAATGAGCCCAGTCACGGACAAGAGCGTCTCCCATCCTTCCAAACGGCGGTCCCATCTTCTGCTAGATCGTCACCTTCTAAAACTGCCCATGCCCGGCCTCGAGCACTTCCTTCAGCTGGCCCACTCACAACCGTACCAAAATCTGGAAAGGGAGGATATGTAAATTTATATTTCAAAAAGAAAACTTTTGATAAGATGTGCCCCGGATCTCATGCCCGAGAACATGCTGTAGAGCCATATACTCCTCCAAGAGAACCAACGCCGCCCCCAAGCGATCAGGTGCGTTTCTCCAAGGTAGTTACAGAGTATGAAATAATCACCGAGATTGAGGAAGGAGACGAAAGTGTCAAAAGACTCAAGCAGAATAAAATCAATAGTGGAACCAAGCATAGTACCCCAGCTTACGTGGAACCATCTGCGACAAGCATTTCAAAGAAGTCGATTATAAATCGGAAGACAGGAAGATCCAAAAGTCCTAAGAGTGTCACCATATCGGAAGAAGTCATTCCTCCAAAGTCTAACTATCTTGAGGGAGTCAGGGAAGCAGATAAGGTTAATAATAACCAAAAGCAGAAGAAAAGGAAAACTGTGTCGGTCTCCACTTCGCCAGCACCACCACCACTCCTTGAGCCTGAATCCTCTCTTCCTCCTCCTCCTGAAATGCCAAGTGCAATTCCTGATCAGTCCCAAGTTCCGGATGATGATGATTACAAGGACACTCCTTCGGCAGAACTGGTCCCTCCTCCAAGTGTAAAGCAAGTTCCAAATGTTCCAATCGGGGACACTGATAGATCATCCAGATCCAAGATTCCTCGTGTGGTGCTGCCTGGACACGGAAATCCTCATCTGGCTCGACCTTCGCTGAAAAGTCCTACTAGGAACAGTAGTAGCGCTTTGTTCGCGAAACATAGTCTTGAAACCCCTCCTCCAACGACAAATGTCTCTTCTCAAGAAAAAGTTTGCAAGTACGGGGTATTCTAAATTATGCAGGAAAAAACACTTGCAAAAACATTAATATGGCCACATTTAGTGCATTTTCATATGAATTCTGCTAATTCTTTGTTCCAGAAAATGTGGCCACTGGAAGGGGCTGCTGAATCAGGCAGACGAGACTATCCAGTATTTAAACCAGCTACTGAAAGTGAAAGAGGTAAGTGTTATGAAAAGGTTTATATTTAAAATAAAATCTATCATAAAAATTGGTCCGCATTTATTATTGTAACTTTTTTTACTCCGCAGAAGGAAGTGAAGGACCTTATCACTTCCAAGAACCTTATTACTGCCCCGCCTTCCACTAATAGTTGGGAAACTCGAGACCGATCCACGAATACCAGCCAGCGTGAGTCCATTCTAGCGATAAATCCATTGTTGGCAAAGCTCCTGACAGATGTAAGAGAAATCGGTGTAACTCAAAATCTCAATATGGAATAAAATTGAATTGTGATTCACAAATTGTGAATGAATGAAGTAGCTCAGTCAATGTTGATATGCTTCATGTATGTTTCTTATAATTTTTTAGGAGCCAGATCATAAGAGTGCAAACCGTAGTCCACGTGGAGGAGCTAATTCTACAACTACATGTGCTATTCCCAAGTTTGACTTGGACGAGTTCATTCTAAAGTTCTTAAAACATAGTATCCTGCTCTCCGAAGCCTACAGCAACTCGACTCAAATTGATCCTTTTGAGTACGCACAGATTTTCCGTGCCGCACTGGCAGCCAGAGACTGTTTGGCTCAAGCTGTGAAGCAAAAACTCAAGGTTGAATATATGATCACTTCATGCATGCAACTTTCTCCAAAAGATAAGCAAAATTTCACAATGACCTTTATCCTTTATGTTTCAGCATGGATATCATACTTTGAAGCGACAATATGAACTTCTCATGACCTTGAGGTCGGCCTCCAATGATCGAGCTTTACCTGAAGAATACTTTCTTAAACTAGTGGATTCCCACAGACGCTTTGTCCGCTTCATTTACTATTTCCTGAAAACAAGTGTCGAAGAGGTGGAAAAATTCGAGCAAAATTTTATACCGCTCCAGCGACGCACCCCGGCCACTCATCCCATGAAGTACTCCAAAGAAACGAAAATGACTATTGATGGTGTACGTTACTCTGGAGTGTTTATCCCACTGTCGGAAATTGAAAAGGATAATGTGCCATATAAGAAAAACAAGTCACACTTGTCAAGCGGTGCATAAGGCTACTTACTACATGAGCGAAATCAATTTGAACTTAATAACACCAGACATTTTATGCTTTTAGGCATTTTATTACCAAAAAGGGATAGTAACTGTACAAGACGTTTATACTTTTTGAAAAAGAAATCATGATAACAATAATAAACAACATTTTATAATTACGTAATGTGTGGATATCGTTATAATATAGCCTGTTTCTTGTAAGAAAAGTTATATAAACACACAGCTCCTCCACAGAAGGCTTCAGAGAAATCATAAAAAACCCTGACACGATACTCTCTGAAATTCTTCAATATTATAATACGGAAGTTTCACTTTCACATACGCACAACTTACAGCTACACCTCATGTAATATATATATTTGATATAATATATACCTATGCACAATATAGTTAAACTTTCTTTGCTTAGATTAGTACAAATTATTTACATCAGGATACATTTTCAGAATGTATCATAAACGGAGAAACGATATATAAATTCGTTAAAATCTAGTATATACTTCTGATACAAAATAAGCAAATTCTCTCTTTCATTCTTCTAAGTTACGTTTTTGTCATCAATGTAAAACCGCTAATATTATTGTAAAAATTATAAGCAGACTTTCACTTTCATCATACACATATGCCCTCCCATCTTATACGAAATCGTATCGTAGTAATACATTAAATATTTTTATCTATTTCCCACCTTGAATTATAATGTAAGTTACGTGTACGATATTACAAATGGAATACAACTAACTACCTAAATATATCTGTAAACATGTGTTACAAAAAACTTACCTGAAAAAACCTACAAAAATTCTAAAAAAGACAATATGTATGCTATTCTAAACCTATCAAATACTTTGATTTCTTACGTAAAATAAGAAACTGACCTAATCACAAAAAATGTAAAGTTCCCTGCGAGATATTTTAGATGATTCGACAAAAAATGGTTCTAGAATTTGCTTTCCCCTCAAACTACTACTCTCTCTCTTAAAATGTAAAGTTATATTCCCCCGGACACTGTGACAGCGCAATTGACGTTTGGTATTTCCTCTCGAAGATTTCTAGGCATTCCCTAGCTCGAACAGCACAGATACGAATCCGAAGGATGATGGACTGTTGAGGAAATTACTTCACTGGTGGGGTCCTGCGAATGATGATCGGCGTTAGGGGGCTTGAGGAACCAATGTTTGCAAAACTTAGTGTGTATGTTCCATTTCCAGTTGGCGTGTGACATACGTAATTACCTTGGATGTTGGCGATTGTCCCTAGCTCCACGGCTTCTTCCCGCTTCAGCTGAATTTGACTTTTGTGGTCTATGGAACGCTATTGAAATGAAACAAATTACGAATTATTAATTAATTAATGATTTTAACATTTCGACTAATAACTGTAGTAATCTATATTAGATAAAGTTCAGTTAAATTAGCTTACTTGGAGTGCAGCATGGACTTGTGAGACTGTTGTTACAACAGGGGTAACAACGGCCGTCGTACCCTCCAATAAGTCGGAGGAGTTTGTTCGAGATCTTCGAGCTTGCACCTATTCCCAATAAAAAATATTTTTATTAATTTCATTTGATCAATCAATTGTCGATTTCGTTGATTCTTTTGTTCAACTCTATTTGTCACAATATCATACCTGTGCAGGTGTAAGAGGAGTCGAAGGTTCAGAGATATCTTCTTCATCAACATCATCGTCGCTCGAAACTGTAGCTCCAGAGTAATCACGCTTCAATTCGCCCCTCACGATTAGCTCGAGATTTTCTACAAAGAAATAACATAATTTTATCATTACAATTTGAAAACATAAAAATCAATTGTGGCAAATAACTCGCGTGTGTGATAACATTTATCAATTATGATAATGACAATTACCTGGATCTGACATAGCTCTTCTTATTGTGAGAGGGTCCTTCCTCGAGTTTTTTGTAACTTCTTCCACCATTTTATGAGCCTTAGCAGGATTAAGAGCCCACAAGCACCCTTTGCGTGCCCCATTGTTGCCTGGCTTTTCAATCTTCTCGAAACATTTATTTAAACTAAGATTGTGACGTACAGAATTTTTCCAGCCGGCCGGCGCACTTTTGAAGTATGGAAAGTGATCACTGTAAAATGACAAAGAAACAAAATGATTAAGATCTTCATCATCAATTTCCAACACTGATTACTAACTTAAAATAGTTGTTCACATTCAGTAATGATTTTTTTTACTTACCACATAAACTTATAGATTTCGGAAACAGGCAGACTGCCAGTCTTAGAATTTTTCAGTGCCATTGCAATCAAACAAGAGTAGGAGAAGGCAGGCTTTCCGTAAATTTTGCCATCTGTGTGGGGCTTGGGTTCGTGGTGTTGGTGCTTTTGCTTTCGCTTTTTTGCCGGAGGAGGTCCCTCAACAATAGTATGAGATCCTACATGAGTAGTCGTGATAAACTGGGGTTCATCGAAATCAGGCTCTGGAGATGGAGTTCGGGACACGATGGCATCAGGAATAATCCATGCTGCTACACTCCCTTGCATCAACTCACTTTCACTTTCTTCCTCATCTGTGGGCAAACATTCAGGATCAGTCTCACTGCCAATAGATGAGGATCCAGTAGATCCAATCGATGCCGGAATGACACTTGAAGGATCAACCTGTACCAAAACCAGTAAAATACATTAAAAAAATTAAATTTTGTATTCTTTTATGAAAGTTCGTACCACATAAAAATCTGCTGATAAGCTCTCAGAAGCGGTTAAGCATTAGCGAATAAAAAAGATTAATGTAAAATAGATATCAATCCAATTAGGAGGAACAGGCCGTCAAATCCCAAACGGTTCAAAAACAATACTGCTGTCCACGGAAAATTCTCTACCTCCTTTCTACGAGCCATTCGCTTCTTCCACAGTGGAAGCAACGTCTTCCTATATTCTTGAACGTAGTTCTCCAACGCCGGATCTGCTAAAACTGGTTCGAAACGTCCGCTGAATGAGCTGTGATACATTTTGATATTAGCCTGTTTAGAAAAGATAATGGTTCCTCCATCCTGCGCTCTGTGAATGACATGGCCGGCTTTCCTAATTTTATGATAGATTTTGTCCGGAATGATTTGTTCATTTAGGTCAGGTATGATTTTATCTTCAAGGATGGTCTGGTGCATTATGTCTTTAAAGGTGAGACCCTTGCATTTGGGATGCCTCTTGTTAAGCAATTCGCGAGATACATAGCGGGGTCTATACGTTGCTGCCGAGTCGTCAACTGGTTGCTTCACTTTCTGCATTGTCCGGGCATTCTGTATTTGGAGTTTGTAGGCTTCATCGTCCTCATCGGATGAGAGATAGATTACGTCATTCTCGATGTCCGGAAGATTATTCAAGAGAACATAATCCCTTTCGTCTTCTTCATCATCGGAGACTACTTGCGGCGTCCTTCCAGCCTGACTACTTGAAGCTTTCGGAGGAGTTCCATATACAGCAACCGTATCTCCGGTTGCGGCATCTAAAATAACGGTTTGTCCGGTGCCGGGCGGAGGAGGTGGTAACATTTCGAATTGCTGCTGAGTAGAGTTCAACTCCATATCTTCCGCTTTTACTTCGTCGTCATTGCTGCTGGATAACTTTCCATCCACTTCCATCTGAGATCCTTGCTCTTCAATGGTAACGTGAGCTTCCGAACCTTTGTTATTAACACTACCACAGGCTTTATCCGGACTAGAGGACTGATTTGACTGACTGATGTCTTCAACATTTTCGTTCGATGTTGATGACTGGTCCATGGGACTTTTAGGCTCGGAACTAATTGCTTCATGAGTATCAACGGGAGCTGCAGCTTCAACATTATCTCCCCCTTCTTCAATCTTGTCCTCCGTTTCCACCGTTAATGGAGCAGGGATCGGACCATTCGAGCCTTCTTCTTCTTTCCTATCATCTCCATCTTGTATAATTGCTGACTCGACCTCCACGTTAACACATTCACCTTCCTCTGGAATAGATAGCATGGGAGGACTATCTGGCACTGCACCAACAATCCCAGCATTGCTTTTATCAACAGCCTGAATCTGAATGCTTCCTCCCTCCTCCCCATGTTCTTCCACAACAACTTCACTACTCGCCCCTTGCATAATAATAGCTTGTTCAATCTCCCGTTCTTGCTGCTCCGCCTGAGCCTGTAACTGCGCGATTTGCTCCGGAGTCAAATTCATAGTCATCTGTTCCATCCCCTCCATCATCTGCATTTGCTGCCCATCCTCCAAAATCCCGATGACCTGAACCCCCTCAGCCGAATCGAAACCTTCCAATGTCCTAAGTACCACATCAGGAGCCTGATCCATCGGGATCCCATCCATACCCACGACCTCCTCAGAGGCCACAACACCCATTTCCCCTGTTTGCTGATCCGGCTCTACATAAAAGCTTCCTCCGACTTCTGCCCCCTCCCCCATCTCATACACATTTACGTTATTCCAATCCATCGCTAAAACTGGATCTCATCTGGAATAAGCCCATGAACAGGTGAAAGTTATCAATGACCAACAATTACAAGATAACTTCCTCAAACTCCATAATATGAAGTGACGCCAGAACGCCAAAATATGAAACAGCCTTACCAACAATGAACAACAAAATGCGGCACCTGCGAACAACCTAAACTTCTCCTTCTGCCTTCACTCTAACTAGCCTCCTTCATTCCACCACACTTCAACTACTCCTCCCAACTAACTTCCTCCAAATCAACTTTAACTTTAATCACAAATTAATTTTGCAATTTTCTTTCACTCCAAAACAAAACCATCCACAATGCGTCCTTTCTCCCAAATAATGCTGCTGATCAGCTATGAATGCGAATTGCAAAACAACCGAGCATGGAACAAATGCATAAGAACCAAGCGTACTCTCGCAACACAACAAAACGCCCAGGCCTTATCATCCCCATCACCATCCTCATATCCCTCACGTGTATTTTCAGGCCCTACATACCCTCCACATATGAGAGGGATGCCAAAGCATCTTTTAGCCTCTCGCCGATCCCCAAATGTTAACCATTTCATGTGATAGGTGGAGCCAATGTCGTTTCTCTATCTTGTCAGTATTCTCACCCGTCTTTGTTTTTATGTGAGGAACCTGCAACATCGCGTCATGACATGAGATGAGATTCACAGAGGAATCCAAATGATAAGCAAGAGCAGGGAAAGGAATTTCCATTTCCAGTGCCTCATAAAAGCCCATTAAAAAGCCAATAATGAGCATCTTGACTTGAGCTTCATATCTTCAATTTTACCTGCATCATTATCCATTCTAGAATTTTTTGAGACGAAACAAAGAAACTTCTTCGAAGACTACATAACCATAACCAGTGCATCTACCTATATCCTTCAACCCTTTTTTTATGACTTGAAAACGTTGAAAAAAGCAGCTCATTTTATTCACTTTTGCCGTATCAAATAGATACATACCTACATATAGCCATATATTATTCCATATTCCCAAGCATAAAGTTTCTCACGAGTTATCCCAACAACGATAGTGAGCCCACCCCCAACTCACATTTCCACTTTGTTCGAGCACCCGATCCCCCTCCATCAGCCAGAAGGTCCCTTTCTACATCGCTCCAGCACGAAAAATACTGAAGCACGTTGTTACTCTCGTGTGAGAACAGAAAAAATATATGTGAGTGGGCATGCATGCATCCGATCCACATCCCAAAAGTTGAGAGCATAAAAGATAAAAACTTTTTTCCCCTCTATACCGGTAACATAGATTGTTAAAGTTGTTTTTATACCTTATAAAAAATCCACTGAAATATAGAAAATGTCTCAAACCCCCTCTTTTCAACGTTAATTCTGTCAGAGAGTCGAGAGTAGAGCCAAGAGGCAGTGATGCAGAGCGGACAAGTTCTACCAAAATGAGATGGGATTGGGGGTGCAGGGCTGTCCAAAGATATCCCCATCACTATACTTATTACTCATTTCTCATTAGGGCTCTTCTTCATAAGCATAATATCATTTTTCATGAAAAAAATATCTCCATTTCCATTCTCTACCCTTCTTATAAAGGAAGAAATAGTGTGAGAATGAAGTGCAGGAGTGTCCAAAAACCTTTTATATCCATATTCCAGCTATTACTCCTCCAACTTTTATAATGTAACTCATTTCATATCTCTCTTCTCCTTGCATTTCTCATCGTCTTATACATCTCTCCTCTTTTATGTAATCTTTGTAATAGGACTAGCCTTCCCACTATTTTTTTTATCTGCTCTTCGTCGACCACGACGTCGGATGAGGAGGGAGAAGAAAGACTATGACTAGTCAGAGAGAGCTCAATGAACGTTCCAAGGATACTCTCAAGCGTATAAAAAACAACCACATTTTTATACGAGCTTTATAAATATAAAATCTACACACATATTTTTTATACCTATGTGGAAATTTTCTTTCCATTTTTTAGCTTTCTGAGAGATTTTAAAACGCTTTAAAAAGCGAAGACGATATTATATGAAAAGGAAAAACAACCCCTTTTTACTTTTTTTTGTTGGATGCACTTGTCTTGCTTTTCGTTCCTTGTCTTTGTTCTTAAAGATTGAGTAACATGAGTGGATTATAATCATCTTCAGAAGGAAGGATCAAGATGAGGATGGATTTTAAGATGTTTCATAGAACAAAATGCAACTGGTTAAAAAAAATCACATCAACATCAAACTACCCTTTGAAAAGTGAAAATCTTTTAGTCTTTCTTTTAAAAGGAAGGATGTGGATTGGATTGGTACACCTTCGCAGAAGTTAAGACGATGATTTTACCAACAAAAGAAATAAAAATCCTCCTCCAACAACCATGAAGTTTTTTTTAGATGATGATGATGATCGACATCAACATTACTACCTCTTATCACTACTCCAGCGAGTAATCATTTTAAATGTACTGAAGAAAACTATTATTTCATGCGAGAGTGAATGATGAGTTTTTTTTCTCTGAGTCAGAATATTGAGAAAGATTTTCAACCACGTTTACAGCGAATGCCAAACCGAGCATATTATTTTCTCTTCCCTCCAAACCAAAAGTTTACTATTTTATTTACTACGATAGACGAGAAGACTTACTATCAAAACCACCCTCTTACTCCACTCCAGACATGAGAGAATTTCGATGTTGACCACCAACCAAATCTACAATGAAAAAATCGTCCCCTATCATAATATAAAAGTATGAAATCGCATAAAAAACTCGAATTATATCACACACGAACCTATATCTTTGATATATGACTTTTGATATGACGATGATGCACCTTATTTTTTCCTCCACAGGAAAAAACAATCATATTTATCATCACTCCAAACTCCTCCGATGCAATGCACTCGTGGTCGTTGTCTCATCTCCTTCCCCGTCCTTTATCCTTTTAAACTTCAATTTTTTTTCTCTCTTTCCATATTTGAGTGGAATGAAAAGAAAAGACATGAACATTACTCATTTTCTTTTAAAGTCATGCTCAACCACTTTTACTACTCCCCCTATAAGAATCGAGATCGTTATTATTACGACAGGAACATGACTAAAAAACCGTGAAATGCTCAGTGCTCATATATACATAGTCATATTAAAGGTATGGACATTTTATTTTCAACAACTACCTTAAACATATATAAAAATTATGTATGAATATGGATACGTTCTTTAAAAAAACGAGACTGGCTCTTATAATCCAGTCATCCACGTTTAACGTTCTTTCACACTGCGAAAATTGGATGGGTGGCCAGGCTAAGGTGACTAATAGGTATTTGCACCTTTCCAAATCTCACAATTAAATCATATAGGCATATTCTTCATAGAACACGATCACATCTACGTTCTGAATTGAATTTTTTTATCTCATTCTAGATTCTAATAACCTGAGAGTGGAGCTCTCGACTAAAAAAAAATACATTCAACCTGAGAGATAGAGAAAAAACATTTTTTTTCTAGAAAACAGCAACAACAATGAGTGATGATGAACATGCTAAAAGAATGGATATTGTGCACGTTGGAGTGCATATGAGCTCTCTGGATGGGAATGTTTTTTAAAGAATTCATCCTATCTAGATCTTGTTATTTTCGTTATCACACTGTCACATCCTGTCTAATTTGATGCTCAGTTTTTCAATTCATTCTCATATTTTTTACGTAATATTACGTGTTTTTTCTCTTCTGCTACACCTTTCAAAAAATGTAGCTAGCAGCTCGAGCAAGACAGAAAAAAAATTAAAGGAGAGGATGAGTAAAGTGCGTATTTTTAGAGTAAAAAAAACACTTTCCCATCAATATAGATAGAGAATATTTTATGTATTATGCAAACAGTAGAGTAGTGAACGTAAGAAGTAGAATTTTTTCTTTGGAATTTTATTGCATTTTATACATTTTCACCTTTCGTGGTCATTTTCTAACATTTCCTGATTATCTCTCCAGATTAGGGAAAGGAAAGGAACAAGATCTAACAAGAAACCATTTACGTGCCAAGTCAAACTCCACACAAGTTAAACGGATAGTAAGTACCTACATGAGTTGGGAGAACTTTTAAGAAATCTTTTAATTTTAAATAAACCCATTAGCCTTTCGAATAAAAAAATGTTTCATTTTTATTAAAACCCCAGTACATTTACTTCAGATTCTCCTAATTAAAATCCACATTTTCAATCCATTTGCCTATCCAGTTCTCATTTTTCAGAAGTTTTTACGAGCTTGAACTTTACTAAATCATAATTCCTAACAAGACACATGAATTCCATACGCCACCGCCACACAGACATGCCGAAAGTATATCACATCTCCTTGTATTATGCCTTTGTCCTGTCAATTTGCTCAACATTTTTCAGGCAACAAAGGAAAGGCTTATGACCGCATCGTCTCATGTTTATCTCCGGTGACTTTTAAAAAGCTCCACGAAACGCTGACTTTGAAAACGACAGCAATTCTGCTAGTGGCTCATACTCAATGGCTGGCTGGATGACAGGTAAGACTTTCATTGTCGGAGGTGTAAAACTGACTTGTTTCTACATCCTTCTTCTTCTACCTCAAGTTATTTAAAAAGATGCTTTTCCTAAACTTTTGCCATGTTCATATCTTCCAGCAAAACTACGCTAACCAGACTCATGGAACCCGATGTATGAAGCACAATTTGTGCTGCACAAATATACATCAGTGAGAATCCTGTACATTCCATCCGTAAAAGTGCATTGCATATTTCTCCACGTTTTAATGATGAAAGAATTCTTCACAGGAATATTCAACAACTTTCAAAAAACTTCTTACTCCTGCTTAAACTTTTCAAAGAGCCTGGCCAACAGCAGCAAAAATCAACTAACCACAAGTCAGATTCATATATATAATTCCACTTACGGCTTTTTCAAACTCGAATCCAGACAGCGATGGAGATGAGCTTTGGAATTTTTTCTCCTTTCCCTAACAATACATGTTAAGGAAAAATATGTATCTACATTCATATTCGTTAAAGATGGAGATAGTGAAGATGGACAATAACGACCACGGACTATGGGCATGCCGGCGAGAGCGACATCCTACTTATTTCAAAAAGTTTCAATGAGTTCATCCATATAATAAAAACAATCCTAGTTAGACTCATTTCTCATTTAAAAAATAAGTGTTGGTGGCAATGATCATATCATGGAAATGACGATGCTGATTATGATGGTGCTAGTGACTTTTGTGAGGAGTGCATTGGGTAAAGAACTTTCATGGTCACTGGACACAAGTTACTTCACCTGTTACAACATTGTAAAAAAAAATGAAAGAAAAGACAGACGATCCAGCGACAATTTACTTCGAACAGCATGGGATGCATGGTGGGAATTAAATTAGTATAAATCCATGTTCATGATTCATGAAGCGAGTTTCACTCATCAGGACAAAATGATTTCTACGGATGGATCTGCTCTCACAAAAAATATAGTTTTTACTTTGCTTTCTTACGACTCGTCTTTCCTTTTCTTTGTGAAAGATCGTCAACATCATCACATCGCCACTTGAGCTGGATGTTCATTCACTTTAACAAGTGTAACAAAGAAAATTTCAATAAGATTTGATTTTTATGGATGGATGTCTGCAACGCTCAACCACTCCGAAGAAGTTGGCTACCATACATACATCACTCGCTGAATGTTAATCTTGCGTAATTTTTTAACACATTTGCGGTTAGTAGCCATCCTTGCACATCCCATTTCTTACATCCCTCATTAGAAATATTTATATTTGTAATCAAGCCATATCCCTAATGAGCAAAAAAAGGAGCTGACAATGAAAGAGATATATCTTAACTGATGATACATATTTTACATTTATTGACAATGACAATGGCTACTTTTTTTGCCAAGCCCAATACCTAATTATTTACTTGGACTCTGAGAAGAATGTGAGTGATCTTGGAATGGATGAAAATTGGAATAAGTTGTTGTTGGCCCACTGCAAAAAATGTACATATTCTTGCCCAGATATCCTTCCTTTCTTGCCCATTCTTAAAACAAAGTTGAAGTTGACAGACCACTTTACAACTCTGTCATAGGAGTAGTGTATCTTCACCCACTGTGGCAAAAGGAGAATCCGCAAATACGATTACAACATCTGCGATATATTTTTTTCGCTATCATTTTCTTTCGAGACCACATCCAGAGTGATTAGTTTCTCTGCAGCTAAGAAAAAACGACCTTTTTTTATTGTCTAGCTTAATGTATTCTTAATCTGTAGTTCCAGTTCATTCACAATAGAATTCCGACAAAAAAATATTGTGATCTGCAAAATTCTTTCCTATTGTTAAATGTAAAATTATTCAATAGCTTTGGGTAGTCTTTTGGTAGGTTCATATTATGCAATGTAATGACCGCATGAAATAATATATATCAGTTCTTTATTCCCATTTTACTAAAGTGTCATGAATGTATTTTTCCATACATCTGCTTTGTGCTAAAAAATTGTAGAGCAAGATATTTCATTTCAGATAAATTTTTCTTCTCCTCCGTCCCTTTTCCATCTATAGAAAAAATATTGAGAAGGGAAAATTTATTTTTAGAATGATTGAATTGCCAGCACCTGGTGTCCGCGTGCGTGCACGTCACCCATCAAAACAATGCCGGATGGATGATCGTGTTCATGAAACTACAGGGAAGGATATGAAGATAAGGATCGGATCCGATCCGATCCCTTTTTCGAACCCGGAACATACAAATTATTTGATCAAGGGACTAAGGCAAAAAGCGCCCGTAACCTATTAAATCCTCCGGCCAGAGTAAAAATCAGGCAGAGAGATTCATCCTTTTCGTGTTTATCAGCTCGGCTGATCTTCCTACGAAAACAATTTTGGGATCCGATCCCAGCAAAATTTGAGGTCTGTGAAAGGAAAACATGGATTGATGACCACCACCCCTTCAAGGGCCTTTACAGTAGACCCTTCTTCATCCCTCAATCTTCATCGTTAGAAATATATAAATTCAGCTCACATCATCAACATCACTCAAAGAGAATCAAATTCTTAGCCAGCCCAATGCAATGCAACGAGAGAAACAAAATATTTTTCTCTAGCCAGTTCCAGTACAAAAAATACAATGCTATTCAATCCATTTTCTAAAATTGAAATATGAGACCTGCCCGTTTACTCCTGAGGCTTCCATATATGGGCAGATTCACTTTATTTCGGATCCTCATTCCTCATTATAATTCTACCATGAAAACTTTAAAACTCCACCATCATATCAACCTCCTTATTCCTATACTTTCCTCCATCAGAAACACGTCCATTTTCCCTACTATACTTGTGCATCAAAAAATTGGAATAATCCTCCTAAAAACTCACGCATCATTCTCATCATCATCATCTCCGGTCAAAAAAAAATATTCCAATGCCATGGCTAGACCTAAACATCATCATCATCCCTTCCTTCGTTAACTTTGCTTTTTCCCCTGGTTCCTTTATCTCTCATTTCATTCCCATTTTCCCTACTCAAAGCCCATATTATTCAATGTTTTCAGCCCTACTTTCCTCCCAAAAAATTCTCCGTAACATTCAAACATCTAGTGCAGCATGCCGTACCTAGTACGCACTACGCATGAATCCCTACTCCCGACCAACCCTTATTCCATCGGTTGAAATCCCAACCCTCTTCAAAGCAACCAACAAACCCCTAAAGGAATACAGAATTGTTTTTCTAACCCTCATCCATATCCTATCCAACCGTTTTTCCTATTCTCAACCCCCAACTCAAATATAAATATACCTTTTTTCCCTAATAGTCATGTACGCATACAATGCACTTCCTTTCATGGGAGTATGATTTTACACTCCCTACTATTACTACTACCCTACACCGGTCCGTATTTTACTACCCCACCAAAAAACATCCTTCTCATCATCATCATCATCAGAGAGAAAAGAGAAAAAAACTTTTCAAGGAAATCATGCATGGAAACTGAACCTACACTGCATTCTTTCAACTTATACCCATCCCAAATCTCTTTCAACCGCCAACAAAAATTCTTAAAAACGAGACCACCATTGATTTTAACGATGATCCCTTAGACTTAATCTTACACAGTAAGAGGTAAAAAAAGATCCATCTTATATTTAAGCTAAGAAATAACAGGAAAATCAGTCGCCTTCAAAAAGTCCAAAGCAATTCATCCATAGACAAAAGCCCATAAAAATTATATAAGTGTCCCTATATAAAAACCTATGAGAAAAAATAGATACCTAAAATCTTAACTGACAATTTTTTTGTTTACATGGCCATCATCGTGCAGTGCACATGTTACTCTTTGCGCCTTTTTTCTTAAAGAAGTAGTCCAAGAAAAAGGAACATACGGCATGAAATAAGTAATTTGTGGAGAGGTTCTCATCAAGTTTCATATCACCAGACCAAAAGTTAACAACGGTCAAAAAAAATAGTTGAAGAAATGAGACTCGATTCTCCAAAGACATCATGCATTTGAGGGATATGATAAGCTTTCGTCTTAAGAAATGTACTTGTAATTGCAGGACAAGTCCAACCATGCCTTCGCAACGCCACTTCTCTTAGACCAACGGCATCAGTCTTGGAAAAATTCATGTGCTTTCATGAAACCATCGTATTCACATTCATATTGCTTCATCTTAATCCAAAATTGCAACGTGCTTATTCAAGTTTTGCGAGCCATTATCATCCTCATCCACGTCATAATCCTCATCTCAACTCGATTTCCACTTGTTTCACTTTCAAACTTAAATTACAAGTGTGTAGCCTCCTTTTCTCAATGAAATGGAATAAATTTACCCCATTGTCTTAGAAAGTGAGATCTGGCTGACGGACTGGCCCCTATAATATCGCTCTCCGTTCTCGGGATTGAGGATGAGGACGTGACTGACGATAAGCTGAAGGTTACGAGCTAAATTAGCCAATTTATTTTGTTCTCTTTAGGATAAAAACCGAGTTGGGGCAAATTACTGCCATCCCGACTTATGAGAAGGTTATACCTAACGAAACTAATACAATTGCAAGATACATAAATAATTGGTATGTGAGCTATTTTCGCTTCTTACTTCATACATTGTCTGTGCAACTTGACTTAGGTACATGATCCATAGCCGAAGGCATCTTGCTACTTATATCACATAAAACTGCCCAAAGACTATCATTATCAGCAATTTTTGTAGAAAACGGCAACATCTGCAATCCTGCCAGTTCTCAAGCACTGAAAAGTTGGTCTCGTCATAGTAAACTATGTATATCTGACTTGGAGTACAAAGAAACAAAGAGGAGTCGATTTCCTTTTCTACGATACAATTTCACACTTTCCAGTGCACATGGAATAAGTATGATGGGCACTTTTATCCCTAGTTAATTGCATCCATCATCATGATCATGGCATGACCTACAAAACAGCCTTGCAAAAAATACTATTCAAGTTTTTTATGACTCACGCGAAGGGGGTACGTACAGGAAAATACTGAAAAGAGATAATTTCTTTGTCATGCTGGACAACTGGACTTGCATGATTTGATCTGCCCAGACGTTTTTGGGGGTATGGAGGGAGATGTACCGTTTCTTTACTTGCACGAAATATATTATGCTGAAGACCAACAAAAATATTTTTTACGATGAGTAAGGGCCTTCCATTCCAAGCGTGAAGAATCTTCTTTGTAAGAAAAATAAGAGACAAAGAACGACAACGCAACCTAGTAAGTAATGAGGATTTTTTATAGTGGTGCTAGATGCCTTTATGCATGTAAAATGCATGACATGACATCACAGTCCCGTCACAGTACCACTCGTCATACATCGTTCATATTTATGTGTCCGAAGGTGCAACTGGAATTCTCGCAATGGCCAGTTTTGTAAGTTACTTGGAATTAGAATCACCTTTTTTGCTGACTGGTGCATGATTATGATTATGATTTGATTACTTATGCGAAAATATCTCCCTAAATGGGATTTTACGTGATAATTCCATCTTGAGTATGAAAAAAATGAGTTGAAAGGGTATAGAAGTTCAAGTTTGTTGTTTATCGATATCGATACGATGATACAGGTAAAAGTGCACTGACAAATCCATTAAATTCTTGTGGCTGGTAGTGCCATTTGTTTATGAATCATCACATTTCACATTGTTGTTGCACTTTATATAAATTACGCAGTTATAGGAATGGGTTTTACGCGTAATTTAGGGAGAAACCGTTCGTGAGAAAAAATACACATTGACTATCTCACACACACTCCAGTTAATCCCATTTCCTGGAACAAGAGGGAAAGGATGTGCATTCAACATTCCCCAAAATTATTAATTATCATCATGAATGAGCAAACCAAAATGAGATATGTAAACCAACATACTATGAAAAATCATGGATTTATCCCATCATCACTTCCTTTCCTTATCTATCTATCCATTCGTCCTTTCCATGGCCGCCAGGTTTCGTTTTGTTCTAATGATTACGTACGTGACGATGCGATGGAAGATTGCAGATTGTACTTTCCGTTTCAACAAATGCCATTCCCAACTTTTGAAAACTATTCGATCCGCCACAAAATGGAGCTACTCATGAACAAATTTTAATTCCTCTAAAAATGCAATGAATTACTCCAGAACAATTATTAGAAAACCAACTAGCTATATCCCTCCTCTACCCTTTCATACCTTTTTTTATCATCCCATTCCCAATTCATTCAAAATACATTTACAAACCAACACATTAAGTATACTATATAATAATCCATATCGTAAAAAAGTTAATACATACGATTTCGCTGAAAATTGGCTTATAGGGGTAGTTTGCGACGTAGATAACGAATATGCAAAAATTAGACCGATTCCGCAACCCTGTTCCGAGATATTCGCAAATTTATTTGCAAAAAATCAATTTTCCCGCC
>JAQGAG010000132.1:0-23842 GCA_034696835.1 Lepidocyrtus lignorum
TCATTTCTGGGGCTTCATTTTGGGATACAAAAACGCATGCTGTTCATTTCAAGGACTTGAAAAGTCATTTCTGGACTTCATTTTGGGATACGAAAACGCATGCTTTTCATTTCAAGGACTTCAAAAGTCATTTCTGGGACTTCAGAATTCATTTCTGGGACTTCATTTTGGGATACAAAAATGCATGCTTTTCATTTCAAGGACTTGAAAAGTCATTTCTGGGACTTCAGAATTCATTTCTGGGACTTCAGAATTCATTTCTGGGACTTCAGAATTCATTTCTGGGACTTCATTTTGGGATACAAAAATGTATGCTTTTCATTTCAAGGACTTCATAAGTCATTTCTGGGGCTTCATTTTGGGATACAAAAACGCATGCTGTTCATTTCAAGGACTTGAAAAGTCATTTCTGGACTACATTTTGGGATACGAAAACGCATGCTTTTCATTTCAAGGACTTGAAAAGTCATTTCTGGGACTTCAGAATTCATTTCTATAACTTGATACGCCAAAATTCTGTCCAAAGGCATATTTCTTAACAAAGGGAAAGGTATAAGTGGAGGTATACGGCAATTAATTACGAAAATTACATCTTAATCACTACCCGGGAAAAGACGTATTAGATAAATCAAAATATAAGGGATTGGCTTACTTCGACAACACAAAAAACTTCGTCACTTCGAGACCATTATTATCATTTTAATAACTAAATTACGTACCTCATGTTAGACTACATATTAGTCTACAAATGCATAATAAGAATGAATTTCAATAAACAAATGTTTTTAAAGACTTTTTTAAAGAGTATTTGCCTTTAGAACTAGAACTCGTTTGCGCGCTTACTCATGCGTTATATGTGATGTATTAATAATTCTTTCATAACTTCGGTGATTTCAATACAAAAGACAAATGTTCGCAGATTAGGAATTTGCGTAAAAAATAATTTACACAACATACTGCATATGCCTGAACGAGCGTAGGGCCAGGACAACTTCCCATGTGAGATTAAAAATCAGTTGTTTTTGTAGTATTTTAGAAAAATACCTAAAATAATATGAATAAAATCAATGAAAATACGGGCACTATAATATTCAACTTGTATTGATTGAGGGTTTTGTTAGTTTAAATTAAAGTTTATTTTTTTAAATGTCCTATAAGTTCAATTTTAAAAAACAAAGATATACATGTGTTTGATTTAGGCTTGTAGAACGGTTTTATCGCCTTTAGTATTATTGAAAAACGTTGGATAATAATTTGGTTGTGACGGGTTTAAAGAATCGGTTTTCGATATTTGTTATTATGCGTATTTCTTTTTTGCAGTGATCTTAAGTGTTACATGTGCACATGTTATATATTTCCGTTCATTTAGTTTGTGTTCAGCAAAAGCTTATGGGTGTACATAAGAGAGGTTTCATCATCCAGCAGTTGAATGCATGTTACTAGAGGTAACTTACCATAGATACATACACATAATAAGATAAGTAGAAGAATATGAATGAGCGAGTGATTGGAAATAAATTCTTCAACGTCTAAAAATATCGTTTTGATTTATTTAGTCTGATCGTACTAGTTCATTTTTCAAAACTCATCTGTTTGAGTACTTCCAAATCCCTTTTAAGAAGTTTTTGTTTCATAAGTCGAATTCAATTACATATTCTATAATTTTCGCCGATTCTTATTGAACTAACCTTCTTGGACTAACTTCTTAAAAGAGAACTTATGTAAGTATTGTATTTATTGATAGAGCCATGTGTATATGGATTGTACATTAAATTACTACACAACAATTACTAATTGTGTCGATGTTATTCTGAAAATTGCAGGGCTTCTTCTACGCCTGAGAAAGGAAAAAGTGGGGGACCGAACGGACGTTCTAATAATGTTCCTGGCTGTTCTCGAACCATTAATACACAACCTTTGGTAGCTTTGGAACCACCTGCACTTTTCAAAGGGATAAGTTACAAGCAAAAGTTCACTTACCAGAATTGGTCATCCCGCAATGCTTATTGGTACGGCATCGTGTGTGATCTTCGGGAAAATGTGTCTGCACATACTAATCGACTCAAGACGATGGTTATTCAAGAAGACTATTGGTTGAATGACACTTCATTGGCACAAGTCATTGGCTTTTGGAAGGCTATTACAAAAGTAGTCATTATTGGAGGGCCTCACATCAACCATTTGTCATTGAACTTTCATCATAATCGGGCAAAGGATGAAATACGGATTGGAGCATTGGGAGCTAGATGTGATCTAATTCTTTCTATTGTGGAACATTGTACTGCACTACAAAGTCTTCGTATTACTGGATCTGGTTTTCAAGATCTAGAAAACGATGAAATCATCAACATGGTGGAGAAAATTGAAAAACTTTCTGCTCTGCGTCTTAGCTGGCTTGAAATTGGAGTCAAGTTATCTGAAAGTGGTCTTTCCTGCTTGTTTGGTGATAAAATCATTGATGGAACCCAATTGGCAACATTGAACATCCAGTGGGGACATTTACTGGTGATGATGCCGAATACTTTATCTCTACCAAACGTGCGAAATTTGACATTGACGGGATTTGGAAGAGGAGATAAAAGTTCACACAACAATGTGACGCTTAAGAATTTCACAAGGATCTTCCAGGGAGTTCATGAGCTTAACTTGTATAAGTTTGTTCCTGGGACGCACCTCAATCTTCCCTTTGTCATCAATGAGCTTAAGGGGAAAATGTATTTGTTTCGAAGTCTTGGTCTGGACGAATCGTTGGATAGCATTACAAATACATGGGACGCAGAGAATGAAGATCCTGGGAATTCCCTTGACAAACTGACACTGAAAATGGGATACTGCTCATGTGGACCGGTCGATGGACAGTTGGAAAGATGTCTCCGTTTATTCCACGCCCCCATGAAGTTGGATCTATTGTTTGAGCCTGGAAGCAATATTGATGATGAGTTGAAGATTGCAATACGCCAAGCGGTTCGCGATGCTTATGATGGTAATGGCAAGGTGGTAGATATCCACTTCAATATCAACACCAATTATGATTCAGATGGGGAGGAAATTGCAGATCAAATGGCACTATTAGGTTTAAATTTATAGTTGATTTTAATTTGATGACACAATATTATTATAACGAAAATTTAAAAATAGTAACAATTCTAAAACCATTTACTTGAACATTTGGCATCAAAATTGTATATATGAATGATGAATGAAAGATAAAATAGTCTTAATGTAATAAATACAAAATGATTGTTTAGTGTGTAATATTTCATTCTATTGTTATTTTATTTAATATAACTAATAAAATACATTGTTTGTAATACATTTTCATAATTCGTTGGCAAGTTTTACCATTAGTTGACTTAGTGTAAAATTATTAGCTGAAAATAATAATAATTGATAATACTTATGATATGACTTATAGTGTAGTTTATATTGGCAGGCTACTTGAATTTGGGTGCAACTCATTGATTTAAAATATACATTAGTTACAGGTACGTACACTAACTACTAAGATGTATATTACAATATCATCGTAGCATTAGTACCAAGTACATATGTACATCAAGTAGAAAACAAAAATGATATTAAACTTAAATTAAATGTAAAATTTAAAATATTATGCAATGCATTAAAAAGTTTCCATTAAAGGTGCCAGCAGTAAATTACTTGGCGTGTGTTTTCGTCATCATGTCGTTCTTCAATTGTAAATTAAATGAGTAGTAAATCCGATGTAAAAGAAATGAAAACATTTTGAATTGCAGTTACGCTATAATTTTGCAAAGTTATTCGTTTGAGAATTGGTAGTGCTTTAAAAAGGCGCATGTTGTTGGAGGGAGAATCTTCATAAATGTTTACATTATGTGTGCTACCATATCCAAATACTACATGTATGTCGTTGTGTCGTTTGTCGTTTTGTATGTATGTGAATGTACAAGTTTGTAATATATAAGGGAATAGTAATTCGGTAATGTAATTTAGTTTAAAACATCAGCGTAGTAGTTGATGGAAGGTTATATTTCCAAGCAGAAGAAAGTTTTGTCAGCTACAAATTTGTACCCAAAGAATGTGTTTTTAATTATCTCATGTTATGAAATTACGAAATTAATTTATGAGCTAATTTGTTAGTTAAAATTAAACATTTCCTAGTACCTAAAATGTATACCAGCACCTATAGAGAAATTCATTACCCAAAACCAAAGATTTCATTATTTCAGTATTCTAATTACTAATTAGGTATGTGATCTTATTCGAGTTACAGATTAAATTTAAACAAAAAATTTCTTATAGAAAAAATGAGGTCTGTTAGACAAGCTTTTGTTTGTACTTATAAAACAATTTTTAATTCATACAAAATTTTGTTCCATACAATAAGACCACAATAAGCGATCAAATTTCTTGCTTAAAATTTCAAAATTATCATGTTGGTAGTTACATCCTATTCAATAAGAAAATTTAGATGTTTATAATACAATTTGTGATAGTGTAATAAATTTTTATACAATTTTGCATCTTATCATTTATTCTTCTGGCATCTTGTGGTAACGGCTTGTTGAAGAATCATTACCACTTTGCTCGACATCATCATCATCAATATGTTCCTGCTCATTTTTTTGGCAATGTTCATTTTCATCAGCAGTTCCGGTCCCTTCCAATGACGCAGTAATAGCTCGTTGCTTGTAAAGTGCATCAATAGCTTGATCCATTGTCATCATCGACGGCTTATATGAACCTGGAAGCTCATCTTCAGCCATTGTATTTTTACTCCTGTCTTTATCGGCTTGGGTTGGAGGGCGTCTTGGAATGAGAATACGAGGATCAGGTGGTGGGGCAGCCCTGAGTGGTCCTCCTACAACACAAATACAATCGTTTACAACGTTTTGCATTCGTGAGTTTAGGGTCGGATAATCGGATTCTCCATAGCCAATGACTTCTTCCAAACTTAGAACCGCATTGTAGACAAATTCCCTTCGAGCTTTCTGCAATTCGGTATTCATGAGTTCAGCTTGCCTAATTGCATTATTCTTCTCTCTCGTTTGTTGTTCTGAAGGGTTGAGAGTACGATTCCAAGCAGTGTAAATTGTATTTCTTTGAAAGTTGGCAGTAGCTGAGATCTTCTTTAGCTCCTCGATGGCGCTACTTTCCACCATATTACGTTGACAGTCTGGAATGTTGTTAGGTATGGGTGGCATCTCCACATCTGCGTTAACTTTAGATTCAAACGCGTGCTCCAGGTTGGACCAGGCAGATAATAGAGCACATCTTGGAACATACCGCCTTTGTCCATTTACTACAACTTCTTCATTAAGTGGTCGAATCCGATTGTAGTTTCTCCAAATTGTCATATTTTCAAACACTCCAGGAACAATCATTATGATGGCATGTTCATAACCAGGATACTTTGTAATCATATGTTTTATCCTATCTGCAATAACCATCGAGTTCTCCTTGAGTATGGCGAATTTCAAATCAGAGTCCGGATACGCAGTCAAGATAAATGGTCCCAATCGGTGACCCGGATACGGTATAGTTCCGATGATGATACGAATTCCAGAACACCTGAGTCGTACAGCCAAACCGTCCCTTGACCTACAATAGCAGTATCCGATAGAGGTAGTCAAAATATCTGCAAGTCCTTCGTAATGATACCGCTCATTCACCTGCTCATCACAAGCTGCAATTACATTGCGTAAGCGTTGTTCTGTCAAAATAGGATCCCGTTCCTCATCCCTAATGAATTTTTGAAACTTCAATTCATTAATGGATGTTTCCAACTGCTTGCGTTCGTTTTGTTGTCGGGTAGTGGCGAGGAGTAGCTCCTTGTATCTAATATTCCTATTAATTTCTTCAATTTCTGCGAGTAGATCAGCTAACTGTTTTGCAGCTACATTTCGAATCCACCTTTGTTGTTCTTTTCTTCGGAGAAATTGATCTCTGACTCGGCCCATTTCCACACACAAAAGTACAAGTATTATAAAAATACCAACTTCAGCATCAAGTTGTCCATAAAATCGACTGTTTGTTGATACTGGTCTAGCAGCACGACGTTGATCTGGGACGTAGAGTCGCTCGAAAACAGTGCGATGACTTGGATTTATATGGACTCCCTCAACGTGGCATGGACGATGAGTCCTATCTGAATTTTGAATCTTGAGACCGAAAATCTCTTTCGTAAATGCATTAGAACTTGGGTTATTACTGAAGTAAAGTTCTGCTCCATCATGACGATTGGCTGCAAACATCTGAAGAAAAGTCCTTCCAGTATAACCATTGTTTTGGTGCAGTAGAGGAGTTCGAAGAGATGCTTCAATGCCTGGTCTTAAATAATCTACTTTTTCTTTGAACCTTGTTAGAAAGCGATCCGGCATTTGAAATGGAGGTGGTGGGCCTGCTTATATTGAAAAAAAAGTATAGTTCAAATTAGTTGACTTGTTTTATTTGTTTTTGTTTTAACTACCACAGTATATATGTAAATTCACAAATCAATAATTTACCTCGAGCAGCCATGATGAAGTTAGTTAGAAATTGCCAATATGAGTTGTATCTGATGATGCCTAAATGAAGAATATGTAATTTTGTAGAGTTTCGGATGATGAAGTTTACCTAGCGAATGTGTACCGTTAGTGGTCACACTCGTCAAAGAGTTGTTGAATTACTGGAAAAACTATTTATGGTTTTCTTTTGTAGAAATTTATGCGATTATGTGAAGACATGCACATTCCATTTTATTCCATTGTCACAATAGTAACAAATTTTAGAAGCAAGCTTTATTCATTTAGGTTTTAGTATGAATTTAGGTGTAAATAAATAAATGTTTGTAATAAGCATTATGCTAGGAGAAAACTGAACAATTATTTATATATTAAATACTTTCCCTTTACATTTCCTTTAGATTTTATGTAAAGTATGTATAAGTTACTGAGATTCTGTTAATTAGGTAAGTAGTTAGCAAATTTGTTTCCTTGCAATAGGTATGTAAAATAACAAATTATGGGATTTGTCCAATAATAATGTATAATTAATGGTCTTAAGTGTTTATTCATTACTATAAGATATTTATTATTTCAAGTAGTTCAACAATATACGATCATTATAATTACTGGTAAAAAGAATATAGTAAAAACATTAAAATGATGTATTACACGTTTTACATAATACAAATTCCTTAATTTTCAGTTTTTTAATCAATTAGTACATTTATAAATATAAATAACTAACTAATAAATCCATCGTATAACAAAAGTACATACAATTCATCATGAATATTTTTTTTTTAAATCCATTTTTCATGAATTTGATTTTTAAAAATTAACAGATTAGCAGATTCATTCTACAAATAATCTTCCTACATAGACATCTCTTAAGACATCCCCGTTAAAATCTAGTAAGAACATTTCGACAAGTAAGTATTCAGGTTGGAATGTAATGGAAGGTGAAACAACACGATCTGTGTTCAAATGTGAGGTTTGTACTCGCTGCACAATAGGCATTGTGTACAGATATTGAAGAGTTTCTGGCTCATACATTTTAACTATAAAAGAATTTTTAACACCAAACAGAACTTCTAACATGTGTAGAGGTTTGCAGTAATCCATCCCTAGAATGACATGTTGTTCAGGTGGTGGTGGTGTCAAACTGTTATCGTTTACGCTTTTATCTTCAACCATCATTTCCTTACCATTTTTATGATTATTATTATCAAAGGGATAACTTCTAATTCCCTTGATTTTCCCTGTTTTTGGATCATTGACAAATGTAATAACAACATGATTTGATAGCTTGGGATTAGTGAACAGAATTTTTGAGGTTTTATCAGGAAATTCTAAAATATTTGAACGATAATCATCCATACCAAAAATTACTCCTGAACATTCATATACTGGACTAGTTTCCTCATTTTTTAATATTTTTCTCAATCTATGAACTTGCATAGATGATCTTCGTGTTGGGGGTTGAGATGAGATAAGGCGATAGAAATGGATATCATTGTTAAATTTGGTGTGAAGTAATGGTGGTTTTATGTTGAGCATACCAAAACATGGACGTTGTAATTTCGGGGTGATGATTGTTGCCGTAGGTGGCAATTTATCAATTCTCAAAACTTGATTAACAGTGAGAAAATCTGGACATGGTGATTCATTGGTTGGATCAGCAGGCAGCCGTCTTGTGAAGGTTTTATCGGATAAGATTGGGCGTACAATGTTTTCCATGATGGTGTCATTATCGACTTTCTATCTTTTGCAATAAAGCAGTAGTCATTGTCCAGGAAGAATTGCATATTTAGATGACCCACATGTAGTATGGAAACTGTTGTCCAATTAGGTGGAAAGCTGAATATTACAATCGTGTGCAAATTTCCGTACCTATCAGTTTTCAGCAACAACAATTGCTGTGTTTCATGACATATTTCGAAACTTATAAAGACAGTTTTAGTGGGAAGGGATGGTTGATTTTCTTCATCCGAATCAGATCCATTGTTGGTTGGAGCTTCATCTTCCGAAAGTAGGAGGTCGTCGGTTTTCACTCTTTTTTCCAAGTCATAAGCCAGCAGTTGTTTTGCTTTGTTCAAAACAATAAAGAATTTGAATGTTTTCATGGTGGTTGGATCTTGATACTCCAAAACATCCCATTTCATAATACGTGCTTGCATGGTGAATGAGGACACAACTTTAAATTCAAATGTAGCAGGAGAAAACGAGTAGAACTGAAGTAAACACAGTTTGCTATCATCCGGTTCACCTGGTTTCAAGCAGCAAGTCCATAATAGAGCTCCAGCGGTTTCCATCTTTTAAACCAAGAAATTATATTATTATGTAATTATTATAGTACGTGGATGTTGTTATTAATTTGAAAACAATTTTGATAATGTAGAGCTTATACACACTTACCCTCACATTTCCATGTACATCTAGGGTAAACCATGCCCAGTTTTCATCCGTACGGTCATTGGTGACTTGTTGGTTTGACAAGTCAAACAATCCAGGTAACTCCATTTGAAAGGGAATGATTGGAGGTTCTTTATTTTCTTTTAGTGTTTTTTTTAGTGAGCCAGTCCTCTCTGCTGTTAATGTCCGAGCACAATAGGGATCCATCACAGAACTGGTAGTTATTGGAGTAATGGAAGCGAATTCCTTGGGTCCAAGCTGATTTGCCAATAACATAGCTGCAACATTTTTGCAGTGATATTTTAATGCTGGTGGACCTAATGCTCCTTCTCCTTTTGAACGCCATGATCTTTTCAGTTTGTTTCGACCTTCCCAATGTGCAGTTTTTGGAATGAGGTTTTGTAGATCATCAAGTTGAACAATTTTCTCCTCGTTAGCATTTTGATCCTGATTGCGAAACATACAAGAGAACAAGAAGAATATATAAATGTTAGATTATCCTAAGACCATTACATAAGAAATAAGTTATTTAATTTAATTAAATTAATTTATATAGTCTCTTAATATGTATTGTATTGACGTAATACTCACCATTTATAGGAGATTTGTTTTTGAGAGAAAGTTCCAAATCGAAAATATGTAAAAACAAAATCAATGTTAGTAGTTTAAGATAAATTAATTGTAGTTGATTTTAGACATATTTTTTTTGTGACTTATTCCAATGCCTGTGGAATGACGAATGGGAGCAAAGTTGATTTGAGAGGCAGAGAAATGGAAAAAGATCGATCGAACGAAAGCCGAAAGGGAGAACGAAAATTCTAAGTAGAAAAATATTACGTATGTATATTGTTTGTACAAGTAGGTATGTGGCAGATAATATATTTGATGTGGTGAAGGAATAGGAGATTACGTTTCCTTCTTTCTAGTCAAATCTCCTTTTGATTTTATGTATAAATAAGGCTACAGGAATAAAATTATGTAAATTTTTGTTTGTAAATGACTCATAACCAATGAAAGCGAACTGCTTTCTACGTGTTGAATTTAAAAAAAAATACGTTTTGTGTGAGTTTTCTCTCTGATTAAGAGGTTTATTTCATTTGCCTGTCAAAATAATATGAAAAACCACAAACTACAGTTTTCCCTTTGTATTAACCAAGAAATCCACAATAAAAGCCGTTTGTGGTTCAATACCTAATTCAGACTGATATAAATGTACCTGAAAATGGAATTTTACAAAATCAAAACCAAAAAATACATAGGAAAAAGTTTTCGGTCTTCAAGTTAATTTAATTTTAAATTTTTAAATATTGTTGACGGTACATGCGTAAATTGGATTCATGATTCTATCGGGTTTTTAAAGGTATGACATATCGTTATAGATTTTTTATTTGTAATGAACTTTAAAAAGATTTCATACGTAATGTTTTATGTGAAATTCGATTCTGAAGCCTATGTTTCAGTCTTAAATGGATATTGGACAAAAAACCTCATTTATTGCGAATTTTATTGGTTTATGTTGCTAAAAGAAAATCGTAATTTGTGGCTTTCTATATCATTTTAACAGACAAATGAAATCTGCATCTTAATCTGTGAAAAAAATACATTAAACTTATACATTCAATTTTCTAAACATATGGAGCAGTTTGCGTAATATGCTTGTCAGTGACCCGATGTAACTTGATGTGGTTGATGATATTAAATTAGTACCTAATTAGTATATTCAGTACTGTGACTTATATTAGGTAAGGAAATGAATAGCAGAAGTTGAAAAATGTGTGAAAGTACATTTATAGGTATATAGTTTTATTTTGACGTTGGTAACTACATTATTCTAAATTAATTATTCAATTAGTTTACCTACATTATAAAAATAGACAATTAATGATTCTGATAATTAACCTGGTTGCACATAAGTCAGCAGAAATAAACCTGTCTTACTTGTCCATTCAATAAACTATGTGCATTAAAAGCAAATTCAATGAACAGAAAATGTGGACGAAATTTTAAAGAAACAGTTTTGAGATTTTCGACACTAATTGCTCTTGGTGTACATAATTGGACAAGTGGATGTGCTTTAATCAATATATAATTCTTAGGCTCGTATAACTTCACCATGAATGAATGATTTCTTCCAAAAACTACAGCAATCATGTTTATCTCTTTACAGTAATCTATAGCCAAAGGACAAAATGTTGGATATGACTCAATAACACTTTCAGAAGGATCATACAGAGATTTGTTAAATGGCCAATATAAATTTTCTGTGTTAATAATGTCGCTAATCTTATCAAAGTTAATAACAACGTGTTGGCAAATTTTGTAATTCATAACTAAAACCCTAAGTGAATCATCTTTAAAACCAATGACCTTTCAATCACAATCACCGAGTGTACCTTCAGTTGCCCATAAACAATATATGGGTTGGTTGGATTTCTGCATCAAAGTGTTTTTTGTCATATTGAAAAATTTAATCCCTTGATCTGAGTAGTTACAGAAGCTTTAAAATTTAGTATCAAATCTAAATATTCACGATTAATTATTTTGAATTCAATATCACTGCTATGAGGTGGTACTTATTCATTTCAATATATTCTTTTACTACTGATAAAATAGATTCATGGAGTCATTTTGTTTGAGGAATTTGAATTGCATTAGCAAATACATTAGCTTATCATCATCATCAAGCATAAATATAACACAATTCATTATACATACTGAATTCAAGTTGCAAATTATCATGAAAATGAATAATTGACAAAGTTTTGCAAACTGAGGGAAAGTTAAGCACAAAAATAACTTGTAGATTATTAAAGAAATCAGTTCGAAAAACTAATAATTTTCTTTGTGCATTACCTATTTGATTATTTCTACTACCTATAATTGGGAATTCATTGTAACTATTAACACGAGCACGATGAATACGACGCTGGAGTTAAATGGTGTCTGTTGTCGTGTAGTTTTTTACGTCTGTAATATTCATGGCTTGTAGTTGGTTTACATCGTTTAAGGAAATCAGCAACTTGTTGGATTTTAGAGGTAACTCACTAGGATACTCTAATTCTTCCGTTTTTATCATTTTTCCACAAGCTCCTCGACTGGTTAGTAAGTTGAGTTCAAGGTTTTTCCATGGTTCGCATAACTTATAGAATTGTTCTAAGTAATCTTCATATGGATAACGTGGATGTGGTTTCCCCATTGAGTACTATATATAAAACGACCCAATAACTCTCATCTTTTAGTTAAATAAGAAATTTATTATGTACATATTGTAAAAAAAAGTATTCGAATGTGAATACGAATTTAAAAATATGTAATTTAAAGATTTTCTTTTTATTCAACCTGAATGGGAGAAGGACTCATCACTTTAATTCACATCCATTCTCTGTCATCTTTGTAATGGTGTTGTGCAGTAGTATTGATTGAGGCTAAGTTGGGTGGACTATTATTATATTGAGAATTGTCGTCGTCATCTTCAGAAGTAATTTGACTATAAATTTCCATAAATGCTAATTCATAAGTTAATGGAATTACAATATTTCCCTTGGTGTTTTGAAGACTTTTTCCTCTTGTTTTAACCATGCCTCGTAAAGTTTCCTTTGTGAACTTTATGTTGAAAACACTTGGTGTGTATTGGGGTATAGAATGATTTCCAAGTTCCCGAATAAATAATAGCTTTGAAAATTGTTAAAATTTGTTATTGACTGGAATGTGGGAGGTGTTTCGTCATCCTTAATTTCTAGAAAATAAAATATGTAAGTAATAAAATTTAATTTTAAAAAATTTGTTGGGAAAAATATATTTTTTATAGCAATACGATAACGAAACGAAGGGATATTATGAATATTATTCATGAACGTACATAAGCAGTATATAGCAATGGGATATTGCTTTCACCACAATTTACATTTGTTTGTAGTTTTTCTTCCAGTATTTCTGAATCTGGGCTGTTTGTTGGATATATACTGACTGATCTTGAAGGATTTTCGGTTGATTGATAGCATTATGTTTCTTCTACCAAACAATTTTAATGAAGAAATTAGTGAAAACAGAATGATACAGAAATACTTTTATTGATAGATTGAAGAGGGTAGAAAATTGAGCGATTACTATGCGTTGTGCTTATTTTCACAGTCCATAATTGTTGCTGATACGTTCCCTTACTCTTTTTTTGTTGAAATGTCCCTCTTTATCACATCTTATGTTTAATGCAGCACCAAGAATATCTTTATTTCACTAGATCCACATAAAAATTAAAATAGAAATGTATAACATGAATGTTTATACGATACCGTTATTTTCAGTTTGCCTTTTTACAAATTAATGATCACTAGATATTATTATATTTTCTTACCGTGTTTTTCCTTGAAGTCTTTGGTTGAATCTCTTACATTTTCCTACTTCGCTAACTGTACTTTCACTTGGTTCGACTTGTCAGTGTTTGCTAGGCCTATTCGCCTTCTCTATGTTGATTAATTTAGTCAATCTAATAAGGTGAATAGGATAAAATGCAGTAGTTTATTCAGGACTTTTCGTGGACAGTTTTTCTTCGTGCTTCAAGGCTCACTTTCTCTTTAATGATTACATTTGACTTTTACCATTATTTATACCTTGGCACCAGATTTTATTTATTGGAACCAGAATTAAAAATATATAATATAATATATTGTAATTAGCAAAGTTAAACTTATTGGGAACTATTTTTTACAAGAACTAGATTGACGGATTTAAAAACCACCACGCACTATGTGATAAAATGAATGATGTAATGTTTTTTTTTTGGTCAATATGTTTTATCCCATTTCTCGACGTCATCAAAGAGGAGGTTAATCCCCCTGTGGGATTAGCCAAAATTCCACTCTCCGGATAATAATTTAATGGAGGTGGGGCATTAATATAATAAAGGAAGATTACGCAAAACTACAATTTCACGTTGTAAAAACAGTTGAAATTATCCAAAAGTGTAAAATCATGCTAGTTTTTAGAATAGAATATCATTTAACGGAAAAAATACATAAACTGACCGTGTTGGTCAAAAGTTTCCCTATTCACCGATCGTTTACATTGAAAGGTCCTATAAAAACCTATTATGTATCAATAACTTCAATGACTTTAATTTTATACACTTGGCATAGGGAATTATTAAATAGTGGGAAATTACGCAAATTTTAGTGCTGGGTTTGGAGAATTAATGGAGGTAGGAGGTTATTGCAGGCTAGGGACATAAAATAATAAAAACCGTATATTGTGTTGCATCCAGTGAGAAATTACGACTGCTCCTTTCTTGCTTTGTTGGCATATGATACAGTGTTGCATTTAAAATATTCCTTAAATAATTGAACATGGTAACAGTAATTCCATTTAATCAAGTCCTTATTAATTATGCATTATTATCAGGGAAAATGTTTGATGTTTTTCCTTTCAATTTAAAGAAGGCAAAAACAGAAAAAGCCTCGTTTATGAAACGAAGTCATCAAATTTTTGCACTTACATATTTTTTAAATTCGGCTCAATCAACTAACTATTTAATTATGAACTTTATTCAATTTTTGGGTATTTAGTACATTATTCAAAATCAAAAATGGAAAAAAATCGTATAGAACAGGAGGAGGCAGTGGAAGAAGTCCATGAGATAGAAAAATATGGATTCCCAATATACAGCCTCCCTGTTTCGGTAATCATTTTTTTGGATAATAATAATATAGATGTCAATGAAAAAGATTTTCTAAACCTGATCAATGTGTGTTCATAACACTTTGAATGTAGTTGGTATTATTATTGATTTTGGTTTTTTATGATAGGCTCTGCGGCATCTCTTCAAATTCCTCACTCACAGTGACCAAAGAAATATGCGACTGCTTTGTAAAGGGATGCAAAGTTTTATTGAACAAGACTACGGGATACATGCATGTCTACCGTCAAGCTGGTACTTGGATATGGAAACGACAACCGTTATGAGTTCTTTGGAAGGAAAGGTTATTCGAAGTTTGAGGATGTCAGAGATTTATCCCGACTACAATCCATTCCCATTTACAACTGTGATACAACTTCCATGGAACTTGTTGAGTGTACATCTGGAATACATAGACGTTGAGCTTGTATTGACACTATTGGTGTGCTGCAGGAATTTAATGAAACTTCATTATTCAACTGGACTTGATCGACCTATTACCCAGCCTCGACTAATTCCTAGACAAAGGCAACAGCTAATGGATTTTATGATGGTATACCAACCGCCAAATGGAATATTGGAAGTGGAAAAACTTACTTTCCTGAGTCTACGGCTGGAGAAGAATATTGCTTACGATAATAGTGACTGGGCAAATGTTGTTGCTATCCTCCTTCTCCTCGCACAGAACCCCATACGTAGTCTAAAGAGGTTCCGGATTGTAACTGTTCTTCGCAATGGAATGTGTATAATAGAACGTCTGCAAATCGTCGCCTGCATAGGACACTTCCTTGGACAGTGTCCAAACTTGAAGGAATTTAAGTACATTGATGATATTTGGAGTGGATGTGGGGGGACCGCGTCGAGACATGAGCATATGTATCCTTCCGGTACAGAAAGGCGATGTTTGGAACCATACATATTAGCTGGTCTGATTGAAAATTATGGATCACTTTTATTGCAACGAACTCAAGAGTTGGAGGCACTTGGAGATATTGATGTCTTAGATATACGCATAAGGGATATCATGAGGGATGCAGGAGGGAAATTGAGAAATTTGGAGAAAGTACATTTTCTATGGAGTGTGGAACGAGAATTGTTTGAATGCCTGCTAATGAAAACAACTTCAATTCGTCAAATTGTCATCCATGACCAATCCACAAAATCTTTTACCCATAATGGACGTTACAATTGGCTTCTTGGCCAGGATCACACACATTTGTATAGTAAACATTTACAAAAACTATGTCTTTTGCGTGCAGCGGAATGTAACAAGATTGTAACTAGCAACGACCTTGCGAATATGTCCATTTGTTTGCCGAAAATCCTAAACTCCATGATATGTCTAAAAGAACTTCAAATCGTCCCCAAACAACCGTGTCGTCGACGCCGAGAACTGGAACCAGAATATTACAAATATAACGACCGGACTGATATCAACATTCCAGACATAACATTCGGTGTTGAAATACATATCAACAATAAGTTTCATCCATTGGAAATCCTTAAACTGGAGGGAGTCAAGATCTCTACGTTAGCTTGTTCAAAACTGATTCAGATGGCGAATTTAAAAGAACTTATTCTAAGTGTGATACCAGAACATCGTGACTTTTCATTTGGAATAAAATCAGAGGATCTGCTGAAACTTATTGGAACTCTGAGGAAGTTGGAAAAAGTGGATGTAAACATGATACAGTTTCCTGAGGAAGATTTAAATCTTAAAACAATTCAATTGGACGCTTTTAATCAGATGGGTGGATTAATTACCCAAATGCATCGGTATGTCGGATTCTTTTATCAAGAATCAGTGTTGATGGACCAATACAAATTTACATTATTTTGAAAATGTTTATAAAATGAAATATAGTATGCCATTATACAAAATAAATTTTCTCTAAATTGGATCAATAAAATTTACGAATGATTAATTTTAATTGTTTGTTTATTTTATATACTATTATATCCGCACCCATAAAGATAATTATACCCATACTGACATTTAATCCTAAATAAATTTGCACTTACGTTTATAACTACACCTAGATATAGAATATATACCAATTGTCATACGAATTTACATCTAATTTGTCAATTATCAAGTGGTTACGAAAAAAACTGGCCTACTTAGTTTTGGTATATTAAAATTAAATTGTATGGATAGTATGTAAGAAACGATTTCAAGTGAAGGCATGTTAATGTTTAAGTTTAATGTGTTAAAGTGTTGAGATTTCATATTAGAGGCTTTGGTTCGTATTTTGATTGCCCAGCATTCTTATTGCCACTCCTAGTAATACTATCAGGAAGTAAATGTATTTATATAACATGTACATAACAACAAATGTACATAAGTAATCTTTATTTTATTCCAACCACGTGGTTCCGTGTAGGAGTAGACGGCTTATTTTAATTTGCTTCATTACTGTTATCATCCTGTGGTTGCTTGTTTAATATTTTTGCAACGGCTAGTTTTGCCATGTCTATATTATGGTCAGTCAAACACCACTATGTAGAATTAGACATTTTTTATCAACATGAGATTACATTTTTAATATTATATTCGTGTACCCAAAGTGTAATTAAAACCAAAACTACAATACCATAAAAAATTTACGGCGAACCCAAACAAATGTGATTGTACCTAAAAAGGGTATTGGGACCCAAAATGAGTTTTTCTAAATTATTCTTAAGCTAGGTATGTTCTTTCCAACTTGAATTATGATTTACCAAGTAGGTTTTGTTTAATTTTCAAAGCATTAATTTATACATGATCATTCTTCATTCACAATAACGATTGATATCAACAATGTTGAACGGGTTGGGAATATAAATTAATAAGGTACTATGCGATGAATTAACTTATGTTGTCGTGTCAATTATGTTGTTTTAAGTATGCGATTTATGGATATAAATTAAAGACTGGTTAATTTGATGTTTGTATGAAAAGTGGAAATGTAGAATTTCATAATCTTTTTTCCTTCATAATTGTCGTTCATCTAATTCACAACTCATGAGCCCCATATATTTTGTTTTCAAAATTTTTTTCTCAGATTAATCAATAAGCATTACATATTTTTGCAATAATAGATTGTTTCCCTTGTATCTGTAGGGTTTTTCACCACCCCATTAGGAGATGGCGTTCTACATCAGTAAGCCAGGTACATAATACCTTCGGTGCACGATCTTTTTACAAATAATTTTGCATTACATACTTGACTAATATTCATTTAATAAAATTATAATAATTTTAATAAAATTCAATTAATAGGTCGGGAGGATAACGTCATAATTTGGGAGATGATCAGAAAATGGGACCTACTAGCGTCAGATTTTGTCGAGAAGATGGAGGAGGGTCCGACTGTATCAAAAAAGGCTGAATTCATCGATAAGCCATTTGGGGATATCATCAGTGAACGTCGTCCTGGCGGTACCCTTCCAGATATCGAATCAACCGACATTTACGGGCCTACATATATGGAACATTTGTATAAACTCTACTTCAAAGATAATGAACGTAATAGCGACAGATTCCATGCCGAAGCTAAACACGTGCTTCCTAATCAAAAGCAACACAAGGAGCGATTGGATTCTGGTGATAAAGACGCTGGAGGCTTTGCGAGTAAAGAAGTTATGCATTTGGTCATCGCGACCGTTATTGTCAACAACTGTCCAGAAATCCTGAAGGCAGTAGAACAGTATTGCAGAGCTCATGTGAAAGCTAGAGAGATGAAAGAAGCAGATAGGATTCATCTCGACAAAGCCACTGATGATCTAGCAGCGTTGCAAAATCAACCAATTAGGGATGAAGATGCAATTTCATATGCTGAGGGACGGGTACGAGATTGTGGGTATACTTACAGAATTAGCCGAGAGGAGTGTGATCGCAAGATTATGAAATGTGCACTCAAAATGGATTTCGACACTGTCATTGGATTTTCGTATTACTATCAAGTCGACCCTGAAACAAAAGAAAACACTTTGTTTACAAGGGTTGAATCGAGCTCCGTAATAGTTGTAATGTCAACGTATTTCAAAGATGGTGAATACAAAGCAGGAGTGTTGACAGCATATCCAACAAGAAAATTTACAGCTGAAGGTCATACAGAAATGTCAATCCCTCCAGACGTGCTGGGAGACTTTGTAAGAAGCTTTTTTTTTTATTATTTCAAATTACAAACCAAACTTTCATTTACTATAAAACCACATAAAACTAATCATCGTGTTCATTTGTTTTTATTATTAAAAGGACTACTACTACAAGGTTTTCAAATACATCCGGACACGCCCTGATTCCAATGTCACCCGATCCATGAATCAAATAGCTAAAGCAATTGCATCCCGACACAATTTTGGAGTAAGATCTCCTCCAAAGAAATATGTACCCCATAGTAATCCCGTAGGAGCACAGTCCTTTGAGGGAAGCGTGGTAGATGCAAAAATACAAAAAGCTAGTAATTATGAATACCTACTGGAACGACTTCCCAATAATGCTCGGCCGTCAGAAAGAAGGGCCATACAAGTTGCTGCCGATTACGCTCATTACTTGCTTCAAAAAGAAAGAAATATCAATATCCGCAATGGTCGTGACGAGATGCGAATCCTTAGTAGCAAGATTACAAAGCAGACAGACATTGCCATGTTAGAAAATCTACTTACAGAAGGATGTATTAAAATGCAATGCGTAAACCAAGAACCACCTGAAGACGAAATTGCGCTTGCTCATTTTGCAGAAGAAGCCAGGAAGGAAGCTTTACGTAAAGAACAAATGCAACAACTTGTGGATTCGTGGGTACCAAAAGAGAAAACGACGTCAACCTCCGATGAAAATTGGGACGAAGAGGAAGAAAATTGGGATGAAGATGAAGGAACTGAGAATGAAGGCATATTGGCCCAATTTGTAAACTGGCTATCAAGTCCCTTTCAACAGCGTAAAAAGGACAAAAAGGACAAGAAGCACAAGAAGGACAAGAAGGACAAGGACAATGCAAGTAAGAGTGGTAAGAATACGAAGCAACAGGCCACAAGTCCAAAATCATCTACCGTATTTGATACACCTCCGACATCTCCTTGCAAAAAGGAATAAAGAATATTGGCTCTTCCCTCCACTTCATACTTCACAAAAAAATCCCAAGTAGATAGAATAATTAGCAATGACAAACCAACAAAATTATAAAATATCCAAAAAAACATATTAATACTTTTCACCATTCAAATCAACTTCAAAATTAAAAAAATGTATATATATTTACAAAATTCTCACTCAAACTAAACATGTATGCAAATAAAAAATTGGATTTGATAAAAATCCTACCAAAAAAATTACACATAAACTGGATCTTTATTTTTGTTTTTAGATTTTATATATAAAGCAATTATGTGCATTATTTACAATAGAAGTATTAGTATTTTACATTAAGTTCATGAATGTAATTTTGTTTTTTATAAATTCATATCAAATTATCAAGGGTCAAATTGTCATCACCATAAAAGACATATTTAAATCATCATCATTCATATGGGGCATCAAAAAACTCCAATTCTTCAGCATAATGTGAAATCTCTGGAATGGCATCAATAATTTGCACGAAAGGGATCTTATCGTCTTTGGTACAGGCCACAGCAATGTCAGATTGCAGCTTCACCTTTTTACCGTTGTCATATGATGTAAGAATAACCTGAATTATAAATGGGACTCGCTGGAACCACTCAGCTACTCGCTTCACAATCATTGGTATTTCCACGCATCCACAAACATCAGCCAAATTGAGTGAGAGAACTTCCAACTGCCCTCGAACCTTCCAATTTGATTCATCATAATGACATCCACAAGTTGCTCCTCCAGATGAGGTACTTTGGGCTTTTGGTTTACTTGTACCTGCCTTTGTATCATCAATCACGAACTTGATATGCTGTACCGATTTATCCAGCTGAATCACCACGAGCTGTTTCATAGGGTTGAAAGCATTCAGGACATTTGGGAGATGTATGGTCTGTCCGTGGGTGAAACTAATTAGCTCCAAATGGGTGATCGATGCATTTTCAGTGCCAAAAATCTCCTTGATTTTCTTGGTAGTTGGAGCAGAATCATTGGAGTTGTCGTCATATCCTAAATCTCGAATCAGCAGACTCCTGAGCTTTGGAAATTTCAATCCAGATTCAGGTTTGATGTGAAGAAGTTTAATCTGCAGCCACGAAACGGAAAGGGTAGTAAGATTCTTCCCTCCAAGAAGTGAGATCTCAATAAAGTCACAAAGATCTAGGGAATTGGTAATATCATGTCCGATATGTACCCACTTCAAGTTCAGTCCTGGATGCTCCTTGCCTTTACGTTCAAGACATGTCTGGTTCTGCTTTGAAAAATCCAATCCACCACCGATAATTTCTAGGGTTTCTAGGGACGGCATGTACTTCAGCAAATCAAGAATGATCTTGGCCTTGTTGGAAATGGTTTCTTCATAAATCGGCTGCAAATAGTCCACATGCGATTCATTTGGCCGGAAGCGGATGCACAGATTTTTGACGTGATGACCAAACTCTGCCAAGATTCCATGTATTTCATCCCATGAAGCTTTTGCTTGAGCAACGGTGTGTTCTTTCAGCCAATATTCCTCCTCAATCACTACTGTCTCGAGCATTGCAAGCCGCTTCTCATCAGTCGGGTTTTCATGGAGCTTTTCGACAAATTTGAACCATTTATCAATCCGGACCATCATGTTGTATTCACGGAGGCGAACACGGAGAACTATGCCATCAAAGCCCTCAAAGTATGACAAAAGATTCGGGTTTGAAGCCCATGATGCGCCATTTACGACATCACTCATGATAATAATAACTGCTGTTGATTTTGGGAAGACTATAAAATTACTAATGACAAAAATATGTAAAATTTTGAAAAAAAAGGAGTCTGTATGTCTGATTACAATGAGTGAAATATTGGCTGGTTTTGTGAATTGATTTGGTCGGATGTGGAAAATTATTTTTACCTTTTTGAAGACAAGATTTTAAATTATATTTAATTTTCATACTAACCAAAAATGAACTAAGTAAACTCCGTATCTACGGTAGCAAATGGTACTCATTGATATTTAGGAAGGGTAGTAAATTAGGTGTAATTTATGAAATAAGGTGTCTATGAGCATTATAGGCTCCTATACATTCTCGAAATTTGTGTTGTACCAGAACTTCAGAACTATACATTATGTACAATGTGATAGTTGGTTAACGTATAAGGATAGTCGTACATTTTACATAAATTAATATTCCCTTCTTCAGCCGCATGTTACATTTTGGGTGCAGTGTTTTAGATATGTTATATGGTACTGGAAGATGGCTTAACGTACAAACCTGGTAACTAATGACCTATATGTAAATAAAAAGGTTTACTGTCAGATATAAAGTAGCATGTACAGTATAGCTTACAAATAGTATGGAAGTCTTGATAATCTTATATATATTAAGTTGTCGTATCACTTTTAGAATTGTTATTGAAGTAATTGTATGTTGAGCGGATTATTTTCTTGTAGTATGTAATGGGCTACTGGCAACTTCATGTATATAAAAATATTTTCTTTGTTATTTTTGTACCGTTGTATTAAATGAACAGTAAAAAGTAAGATTAGCGCTAAATTACATTTTTACAATCACTACCCAAATAGAGAGTTTAATATATTTATAAAACTGTGTGGAACTGGATGAAGTCGACGTAGACGGAAATCGATGGTTTTCGTTACACTTCCAAAGAATTTTGCTCTTTTACTACACTCAAAAATAAAAAGTTTCACTCAACTACACACAAAAGACAGTCATATTGAATTCATGTAAATGGTAGGATAATTTTGGTGAGGACTTTATTTGTAATTTTAAATCACTATATAAGACTTTGGAAATTAGTGAAAAATAACCTGTTAAGATTTGCACAGAAATTTAACTTAACTTGACTCCTTCTTATTAAGAAATTTCAAAGTAAGTGTCGTCGAATTATTATATGTCTATAAATATATTGATATTATTTATATAGTTTACGCATAAGAATTCAAAGGGTGAAAAAAAAGTGGAAAGAAATAAAAATTTATTTTCAATTGTATTTTGTTTTTTGTTTTCAAATATTTTTTTTTTCTTTTAGATCAAAATGGCAGACGGAAGATTACCAAATTACAGTGTTATAGAACATTTTTTATTGGGGCAATTAGGACTTCCTCATGAAAATAATATTAACACTTTCACATCAACTTTTGTTAAAGAAAAAACGTTTGGTTTACTTCTTCTCAAGGCACGGATATCTGACTCCTTGAGTGTAAATAGTTTAGTAAATGTGGACTTACCATTACAATTTCAATCCAATACACGAACACCAAATGACAAAAACGAACACGACAAATTTAAAACTGATTGGATTAAATTTAATTGTCCTGTTGTGAACCGGCTACAGGTGTGTTTTAAAAATTTAATATTTTTAGTTTAAATTATAAACTATCTACTAGAATTTAAAATAAAATGAAATGTTGAGACAGTTGATTAAAAATTGTTTTTATAATTAATTTAGATCGGAATAGCAAATAATTTAATTTGGACAAGAGAAAATTTCCCTGGCTCACCCAACAATGAGAATCCACTAGTCAACGATCGAAAAATTGAGCGTTTCTATCATTTTTCTCCACACAACTTTAACTTTACGCTTATCAAAAGCAACGAAGTTTTGGGACGCATCATTAGATGTTTTGTCTTGCAAAATGTCCGGGCGTTAGATAAACAAATTATAACGTCTTCGTTTCTTGTCACGCTAACGGATTGTAATCAACTGTGTGCATATGAATTACAAACACACACTCTGACTAATAAAATCAAATTGTGGATGGATATCCCAAATCGACAACAAGCTTTATATTTCTATAAAGATATGAAACTTTGTACGAAGACTGAAAAAATTATACTGATGCGGACAAGGATATATGGTCAACTTGATTTGCTTGTCATCCTTAACTTTCCTCCCCGATGGAAAACAGCTACGGTCATTTATATAAACACCAGCAATCCGATTCATTTTTTTTTCAACAATGGAATTTGTCGAATTCTTAATAACGGTTTACGGGATTTACATGTGATGACATGGAAGAGTTTTGAAAGTCATACAATAAAAATCTCCTCAACTAACAACGACATTTCATCATCTGTAACTTTTACGGAGGAGCGAGTATTACAAAACATTCCACCAAGTCATATTCGATTTGATTTGCAGTCTCAAATATTTAAAAACCTTAATATGGATCCTCCAATGATGACAACTATGGCGCCATTTGGTGTAGGA
>JAQGAG010000133.1:0-23785 GCA_034696835.1 Lepidocyrtus lignorum
TTCCGTTGGTCAATTGCAAGTTATCAAACACGCTTTTTGTTCCATGCTCGAGGGAGTACTCCTCCGAAGCGAAGGCATAAATATAGCTGTGGACATCATTATAACAGCCAATGCTGGAGGCAAACTTGTATCCCACAGAGTTCAACACATTCACCCATTTCTCCTGTGATAGGGTGGCATGTTGCCTCAAGTCCGTATCGGTAAACCGCCAATATCCTTCCAACAGACCGACGAGAAGCGTAATTCTCCTATCCGGTTTCGTCGTTTCTGTGATTTGGATATGTCCATTAGTCTTCAAAAGCACTCTCAGATTTGACAATGTTTGCCGAATGTCCTTCGTTGCGTGAATGACCTCGCAGGCCACAATTACGTCGTAATACTCCGGAGTGAATCCCTGAGCCAAGGGGTCCTCCTCAATGTTGAACTTTTGGAATTTCATGTCCTTCCTGTACTTTTCAAACTTCACTTCCGCATTCATGAAAAACGCTGTGCTCACGTCTGTAAACGTATATTCGAAGCCCATCCCCTTCTCAACCACAAAATCAATAATGTCCTGGGTAGCAGCTCCCGTACCAGCGCCTACCTCCAACACCCTAAATATTCCGATGTTACTGTCCTTTGTGTTATATAAGTGGTTATAGTTGGTCAGGTCGCTGTTCAGAATATTACCAGTTTGGGACACCCAACGTCGCATTGCAGCATAGAAACTACCTAGGTGGGGAGCGAAAGGGTCGTCTGGAAAAAGGCTGTTGAGTGGGGACGCCTTCCCAAGGAGAAAGTCTGGGAGCCCTTTTCCTATCTCGGAGATTATTCGGTAGTCACCTCGGGAGGCTTCACCTTCATGAACGAGATTCATGCAGAGCATCTCGATATTTCCTTTGGTTTCCGGTAATGCTTTGACAATGAATGTATCGGCTTCCTCGATTTCAATGATGCCTTCAGTTGCCAACTCGTTAAAGAAGTATTTCATGAAGTGCCATGCCTCATCGACGATTCCAAATCGTGTCATGAACATCTTCAAAACTATTCTCTCGTTTACTTCCGGAACCCAGCCTAGTTTATAAAGGGCGTGAGTGAAATATAGAACAGTTAGGTTATCTAAATGATGATAAACGCTTCGCTCCGTTTCATCCATTTCGTTTAGCTTTTCACAAATTTTGATGACCTCCCTGCTAATTGAAGTGTCGGAAGTTATCTTAGTGGCAACCGCTCTTTTATCAAGAGGACCTTCCTTGGGCTTCCAGATTTCCTCCCAGAGCTGAGGCATCAGATAGGACTGTTGCTGGATTATTGACTCCACCAGTTTTACTGTTGTTTCAATGCACTCGATTCCGGTCATTGTGGCCAGCACTGTACCCGAACCGTCAAGGAGGAAGGTGGTCAGTTGTTTTCTCCCTGGAGCTTTGCCGTCATTCGAGCTTTTCTCGACATTTTTGCAGTAGATGTATCTGGACGAGTCCGCACTTCCGTCGGATAACCAATTAAATTCCTCAACAGAAACCGGAACATACAGCTTCTTGTGCATCTTTTCCTTATTCATGTAGACCATTGTCGCTTGAAGCATAGCATCCAGAATCACAGGGTGGACCAGATAAGCTCCTTGGTTATCTGCTGGTACTTTCACCTCAAAAAGTATTCCCTCGTCAGTTATGGAGTTATTTTCGTCAGTTGTTCTATTTCTCCATCCACCAGCTAAACTTTGAAATATCGGTCCAAAATTGAATCCCACCTCGTTCAACTTTTCATACAAATCCTTGGAGGCCGACAATTTCTCCCATTTTTCTTGAATCTCAGTGATATCAATATTTTTAATCCGAGATTTCTCCTCATCCATGACAAGAGGGAGGAAGTGTGCTGAGGCGTGGGATTTCCATTGGCCATCGGAATTCATTCCCTCATTTTTATTCTGAAACCAGTTGTGAACTTTCACCGTATACCCTACCCCATCTTCGTCCTTTTCATTTAGCTCAACTACAGTTTGGAGGGTGCATGCTTTGCCATCTTGGAAAGTAAGCGGTGCTTCAATTCGCATTCCTGATATAGCTATGGGACGACCAGGTCGGCAGAAATCGTCCCGTAATCCTTGCACAGTTGAATGCCCTGCAACTATACACATCTCCAAGAACGCCGCAGCAGGAAAAATTATAGTTGTTCCAATGGCATGATCATTTAGATAGTTCAATTGCTTCAGTGAGACTTCACTCTCATAAATGGTTGATTTTGATGCATTTGGAACAATGGAACCAACAAGGGGATGAATTTTTCCCGGGGTTGAACGAAACTCGACCCAAATTTTCTTCTTTATAAAGGGATAAAATGGAAGGTCGACCTTTTCCCGTTTGTAATACTGATCAAATCCATCCCAGTCAATGTTGATATTGGAAAAGTCGGAGAGGAAAAGCTTACTGAGGCTTTCGAGCAGGGTGGTCCACTCGTTTTGATTTTTTCGAAGAGAGGGTAAGCAAATAAAGTCGAGCCCAGTCATATTGCTAGCGTTAGCCATGATAAAGGTTGACAATATTGGACTGGGACCTATTTCCAGGAATATGTTACAGCCACACTCTAGGGCAGTCTCGCTAGCTTCGATGAAGTTGACCTTCTCTCTTGTATGGCGTATCCAATATTCTGGATCGTGAATTTCCTCCAGATCTGTTATAATTCTTCCTTCCATACCGGAAATATATTGGCAGGTGGTGGCATTATACTTTGAATTGGCACCGCTTGTTGAAATTACATTCCGAACGGTCTGTAGATATTCGGGCAGTATTGGTTCCATGTGCTTGGAATGGAATGCGTGGGTCGCCGCAAGGACAACGTTCTTCACCTTCTTTCGGGAGCAAAACTCTGAGAATTCGGTGATAACCTCCGTGTCCCCAGCGAGAACGGTTTGATCGGAGGAGTTGACTGCTGCAAAATCAATATCTCGGTTGAATCCATTTTTGCCCTTATTTTTAAACGAAGTTAGCAACTGATGGACGTCCTCCTTAGATGCTTTCACTACAAGCATCTGTCCATGTGGTAGACCGTCGATTAGTAAGCTTCGATGTACGACCATTGTCAAAGCTGACTCCAAATCCAAGACGTTGGCTGCAACTGCTGCACCGAACTCTCCCAAGCTATGTCCGAGAACAAAGTGGGGCTTGATACCCCAGGACATCCAAAGTCTCATCAGGCAGTACTCAACAACGAAGATCGCAATTTGGCTGTAAATTGTCCGATTGATGAGTCCCTTATCTTGGGAAACGTCTTCAGGCTCCATGTTCCACATGACGTTACGAATGTCAATTTTATACTGGCTTTGGAGTAAGCTATCACATTTGTCAAATGCTGTTCTAAAGACCGGACTGGTGTTGTAGAGGTCATAAGCCATGCAATGGTATTGGGAGCCTTGGCCTGTGAACAGGAAGCATATTTTGGCTTCCATTCCTCCATGCGTTTCCTTCCGTGCGTAAGAGTTCCCCTTGAGCGTTTTTAGGGCTTCGCTGTTATCCTTGGCAATGATCACTGCTTTATGGTGGTAGGCTGCCCTTCCTATGTTGGCTGTGTATGCAATGTTTTCAAAGACGCTCCTGTGGTCGTCATGAATTTGATTCTGCAGCATTGTCTCATATTTCCCCAGTAAACTATCTAGTGCTTCGCTAGTTTTCGCTGAGATTTTCATAATATGAAGGGGTCTGCGAAGGTTCAAGTGAAATCTCGGAGTTAGGTCGGTATCCACCACAGGTGGCTCTTGAATGATTACGTGTCCATCGGTACCCGAGATTCCAAAGGAACTGACACCAGCTATCCTTGGAGACCCTTGAAGTTGTTTCTTCCAAGCAGTTAGTTCTAATGGAATCCGAGCGGGGATCAAATCCAAATTAATTTCCGGATTTAAACTGGTAAAATTCAGATGTGGAGGGATCATCTCATTCTTCATCGACAATACCACTTTAATTATTCCCGTAATTCCGGAGGCGGCTTCGGTATGTCCAACATTCGTCTTCACGGAACCGATCCATAATGGCTCCGTCCTGTCTTCAGAATAGACCTTTGTGATCGCAGCCATCTCCATCGGATCGCCAACAGAAGTTCCCGTGCCGTGGGTTTCAACAAAGCTGACCTCTTTTGGAAGGACATTCGCATCCTTCAACGCCAACTCCATGGCCAAGCTCTCACAATAAACCGTGGGGGTTCCAATGCTCTTACTGACGCCTTCTTGGGAAACCGCAGAGCCTCTGATAAGAGCCCAGATGTTGTCGCCGTCCGCGATTGCATCCGACATTCGTTTCAAGATCAGCACCCCAACTCCCTCAGCTCTCCCAAATCCATCGGCCTTGGCATCAAACGTTTTACAACGACCGTCAGGCGCTAGAACAAAACTCATGGTTTCCTGATCAAAAGGATGGAGGAATAAGTTCACGCCAGAGGCAAACGCCAAGTTGGTTTCCCGGTTTCGCAAACTTTTGCAAGCCATGTCAACTGCAACAATTGCTGAAGAGCATCCCGACTCTGTTTAACAAATAAAAATTAAGTATTATTCGCTATTAAGTAAATCCAATAAAAAGAATTCATATTTCAGTAAGGGGATTTATTTCCCAAGCAATTAAAACACTTAAAACTGGTTGCTGTTATCAAATCCTCTCAAGGGTACACACAAAGATTGTGCAAAAGCAAAATGAGTTTACCTGTGGCAATGCTTGGACCCGTGACATTATAAAAGTAAGATAATCTTGCTGCAGTCGCAGCAATACTGTTCCCCATGTAAATCCGGAAGAAATCTCGATCAACTGTCTTCACAGCAAGGTCCTTGTAATCGTGAAGCCACGAGCCAACAAATACGCCAGTGTGGGAACCTCGAAGACTTGAAGGATCAATTGCAGCATCTTCCAGAGCTTCCCAAGTCAGTTCATGCAATAGACGTTGTTGCGGATCTAAGAACTCTGCCTCCTTAGGACTAATATTGAAGAACTTTGCATCAAATTCATCAATAGGAAAGTCTAAGAAACCGGCGGTGGCTTTCCTATTCTTTGCACTGGCTACGGTGATAGTTTCCCCTTTTCGCCAACGATGTGATGGTAGCTCCCGTATGCCCTCTCGTCCTTCACTCAAAAGTTCCCAAAATTCTTGGATGGAGTTCGCACCTGGAAGCCGGCAGCTCATCCCAACTATAGCGATGGGATCGTTGGTAAAGTGGTTCGGACCGGCAGACTAAAGTTTAGTATTAAAGAAAATAAACGGTTTAAAGCGGTTGGACGAATAATTTTGAAGCGGCGAGTTATATATTTTGTGGACGTCGCATCCAAAAATCTAATATGCATATAAGTTTAGAGGTAGAAAAATCTTACCCTTCCTGCACTGTTGGCCTTCCCATGGAGTTCAGTTTGATAAAGTTTCCACCAACGATCGATGGCAAACTAAAATTTTGAAAATAAGTTTATTGAAATTTGTTATTATTTAACATATTTATATGATTACTTAACATAAACGGAGTCAGATTAACATACCTTCTCAAGTAGCCCCAATCGGTGCCCATTAGTTGCAATAAAGTTTTTCGGATCAGCACTACCAAAATTGATAACTGCGACATCCTTGGCAAACCTGATTATCACAGTGCCCCAAAGGATATGAATATCACTGATATGAATATTTTGGCCAAGGTCATAAATAGAACTCCGAGTATTTCATGTATCGTGATTTTCCTTACCCGTCAAATAGTTTTCCTTCAAAAATTTGTAATTGTTGACAAAGACTGTCACCCAAGTCGGCCACTTTTAAATTGTTATTTTGAGCGTAGTCCTGAACGAATTTAATGAACGTAGCTGAAACCAAGAACGAGAATTCCATTGAAATTAAGTTTACAATATTTGTGAACCAGCACTCCTCAAATTTCCTTTACTGATTGATTTCTAAATGATTTTTGAATTTACACACCTGCTCCTTGAGCATGGCGTTTCCAAATATTCTTCAAACTTTGAAAGTGCTCAATGGAAGGCTGGAACCAGTACACGAAGGGATTTGTTACCGACGGTAATCCAACGAAGCGGTTTTTGAATGAATTGTTGGAAAATAGCTCATCACACTTTTTCAATACCAACGAGTTTGGTGGTAAGTAAATGCATCTTTGAAAGAGCGTCAAGGAAAACGCAAACACTTTCACGTAATCCTTGTCCTTCGTAGTAGGTTCGTCCATCAAGCTCACCAGATCAAAGTGGCTGTATAGCTTTCCTCTGATTTATGGTTTTTAAATAATTTTATGAACATTAAAATTAAAATTACTATGAAAAAATAGTTGCAAATAATCTCGTACCTTAAATTTTCTGCCAATGCTGATGAAGTAATTACAACCGTTTTGGCAGCAGTGAACGTTCCCTTTAACGATGCAGCCAATACAATTGCCTTTTCCGCTTCATTTTGATCCAGCGCGGACGTAACCCATGCCCAAGCGCAATTTTGGTTATTTGGCCCTATTAAAGTATAAATATGCGTCGTGCATTCTAAATTCGATAACGCACTTGCTTTTTTATTTAAATGGAATGCACTTTTAAAAGTTTGCTTACCCATTTTAGTTTTTAGAAAACGTAAAAGCTACAGAACCTTGACCTTATGTAACGTAACGTGACGGAAACGAAAATGTGTACCTAATCTTGACCAACACAAACAACAGAGTTGATGCCTAACCAGAGTAACTCGAGCGCGTTAATACCTAATGAAGGTAAAAAACTAACTGGACACTTAACTTCGCCTATCTCGAATTCCGGTACCCCACTCTTATCCTCGTCACACGATCAAAGGAATTTCAGAGGTCATCGACAAGTAAATTATAATGTGCCAATTTGCTTTCCAAATAGGATATGGGATGTCCGTATTACCCCGCAAGCCTAAAGACAGGAATTAAATTAGTTTTGCGTACGTAAGTACCTCACCTTTTCTACTTCAACTGGATTGATAGGGTTTTAAGCAGTGGGGAGGGACACTATGCTAATATTGACCAGAAATTTTCCCAAGACGCTATACCTACTACCACCTACACCGCAATTAATATTCAACAATTATGCATTGCATGTTTTTGTTTACCACTTCAGAATCTTTTTTACTGCTGGGTTTTTAGCAATTAAAGAGTTTTATCATTTCCATTTTCAAAGAAAACTGCCCACACCTCCCCCTCACGATTTTATATTACGAAATCAGAGTGTATGCGTCCATTAAAGACTACATTATGGATATTTGCTCATGATAAGATAGCTCTGTAAAGTTGTTTAATGGACAAATCTCACAGCATTCCTATTATTGACAGGTAAACAGAATTACCGAAACAGGTAGTATTAAATTTTTTGCAGACACTATCCATGTCATATGAGAAATGAGTAGCATGTTTTGTAAAAAAAAAGTGAGATCAATGTTTTTGCATACATTATAAGGTCGAATAGGATTGTGTTAACCAAGGTAAGATTTTTTTTTATTCTTCGGGGTAATAAAATCGTTTCCGATGTTGATATTTACTGCGAACGAGCCAATAATAGCGTGTGAAGATGGTAGGTTCTGATTACGTCGAAACGTCATGAAATAAAAATGTGACAACAAACTAAAACTGGTATTTCCCTGACCTTGGCAAGTTTTCGTGTGGCTATTGCTCCTTGCATTCCGCTTTCTGGTTTCTTGCTCATTTTTAATGATGGGTGGCTTGCAAAATCGAAAAGCTTTGCTGAAAGCTAAAAAAGGGGTGAATAGTTGCGTGCCGAGTGTGGAGCAAGGCATTGTTTTCTCATGGGACTAGGATTTGAGCAAATATAATTACATGGTGTCAATGGATGAGTAATTTTGAGGTAAATAAAGCTACTAATTAAAGGAAAAATTTAAAATTTTGACGTGATTCGTTTCCTGTTGAATTTAAATTAGAAAAAAATGTAATTAGGTAAGTTAGGTAAGATGTCATGTCATCGTTTATCTGATCAATGATCACGAATGGGCATGGCTAGAGATTTGATTGAGATTGGGACGGAGGTTTGCGTGGGAGGGGAATAGAGCTATTAAACATGGCTCTGTTCTTTCGTCGTGGGAACTGGATGGTGAAGGATGGCATATTTATTAGCTTTTAACACCTTTGTCAACTAAACTGCTGAAAGTGCTATTGGACAAGGAGGCGATGACCATGACTTGAGCACACCAGTGGGATGGACATTTTTTTTTGCTGATGGAGGATAATATTCCGATGTGGATTTCCAGCATAAAAATTGCTTAGAGGACATTGGGAAATGTTCAAGTATACGGATAAGGACTACTACATAAAGGATCGGTTCCACGAAGATGATCCGGGAGGCTCCCTCCGTACGCTTTATCGCACTACATCTGCAACATTACAACCAGGGAATAAGGCATCACTCGCAGATCCAGGGCTGTATCCGAAGTATAGCACAAGTGGTGGGTCATCTATATGTATGAATCGATCTTAAAATTTCGAAGTAGCAGATAGAGGAATTCCCCCAAAAATAATCAGTTAATTGTGAACAATGCAAGGATCCTTATGAAAAAAAGATTGCATCTTTTTGTTTCAGAAATTCAAACAATTCTACATTGTCCTCCCGGTCTTGAAGCACTTGCTAGCTTGTCTAAACTCTATTTGATGAGGAAAATAGATACTATTCAAAGTAAAGGATGGAGTATTCTTAACAGCTAAAAATATCAAATTGTCAACAAAATGTGGCTATGTATTTCTCAAGCGTGTGTGATTTTATATAGGTAACCCACTTGGTAAATATAAGGCTGAAATAGTGAACGAAGATGGGAATAGAATCTTCCTGATTACAACCTCCACCCATTATGACTCCAATGAAGTTATCGAGTATGGGAAAATGAAGAAGCTTAAGATGAAGGGGAAACTATGCTTTGGAGTGATTAACTATGCGGGACTCCAAGTTTTTGAAATATATGGGGATCCGGAAAAGGTACTTGTTTGAATGATAAAAATTAGTGTAAATATGAAATGCAAAAAAGTTTACTCATAATTTGTCATTAGGTAATACGAATAGGTCCGAGTTCCGCTGTTTGGGGTGAAATCCAAGTGCTACCAGGCACAATAAATAGCCTCCCATTCTTTTACTGTTGCTGCTGCTGTAAACAGAAACGACAAGAGTTAATGGATGAAGAGGCGGAAATCCGTGTGATCATCTTGAAAAAGGAATTCGGGGACAAAAATGGACCTTATTATCAGCCTCCACCCCAATTCAAACATGTATACACCCTTCGGGGAAAAGTCTACGGGGGATGTTGCAACCCCCACGACAACATAATGTATAAAAAAAGCTTCAATTTACGAATCTACTACAGTGACCCCCTGGCCGCGGCAGATGGACCAACAAAAAAGGAACAGGGAGGGCAAGGAGCTAGTAAAAAAAGTCTCCGTAAGAATCTATCCAAAAATCTGAAATCCGTCGGAAGGTTCTGTTCAAGTGAGCGGCACGAAAAGATGGGCTGCGAACTACCATACTTAGAAATGCCGGAGAGTATGGATGTCTACGAAAAGATTACTATGATGGGGATGTTCTTTCTATTTCATTTAACTTAAATTTTAAGGCAAAACTGGCTGTTTTATATGGAAAGAATAAAAATGGGACAAGGATGGGGCGGATTTTTTCAGGAAAATAGCATCGTTGACATTAAGTTTCTATTCTAGATTTATATTCCTTCGTCTAATGTATATATCTTGTATCTTTCTTACTTCTATCTTCTTTCTTACACGTTTTCTTTATCGACATGGTCTATGGCTTTTACAATCTTCTTAGAAAAGCAATTGATTTTTACATTTTAGTTTTGTTGTGTTCATCATATTTCATACTATTCTTACTTACTATACTTACTTGATACAAGCACATACTTCGTAAATTGTATCACGACTAAAAATGCGAAATTATCATATCTTTAGAGTGGATACCTTTTTGGGGTAAGCGATTAGCATATCGGTCTTTCCTTGAAAATTTAAACTTGAAAATACACACATACATCAAGAGTAATAAATAGTCGGAAATATTTTTTTTAGGTTGAGTCCCAAGAGGTCCGTTTTGGTGTGGTGAATACTATTCCCGGAAAACCACCCCGTTTCACTTTACTGGTTTACATTCTTTCGACTTATGGTGTATTATCAGAATTTTAGATAATGAACTAATTGTAAGCATGAACTGTCATATAATAGGCGACAGCTCATTCTGCCAAAACTTTTCTTAATTTGAATATTCTCATCCAATGTAATTTTACGGATTATATGGCACTGAAGTACTGAAGGCACGGATGTTTCTTTTCAATTTGCTATACAAAAGATGTGTTAAAAATAAAGAAAAAAATTTGCTCATATATTTTCTGTTATTCATTTTTTAACGAATTGTCCACCGTACACTTTCTCACTTACAGATGAGTATCACGATATATGAAAAAATGTAAATGTAATGTAATGTGAATTGCCCACAAATATTGAGGTATTAAAAAATGAAAGATGAAAATTTCTGTAATTCATTTTTTACAAATTGTCAACAAAAATTTCTTTCTTGTAAGTTGTAAGTTAAGGCTTATCCTTGTATTTAAGTGAATTTGACAAGTTTGTCCCTTCCGTACAAAATAAATTTACTGTAATTAAATGAAATAACGTAGCTAGCTGCACTATTAGTATTTTGGAAATTGGAAGTTACTGCATAATTATACACATATTATAGCATTTTACATTACAACGCTTAAAATTGGACATTTTTGAATTTAATCATTGAATTTCATTGATAATTTAATTGACACTGATGAAACATATGAAGTCAACAAAATACTTATATATTAATTATATAATTTTATGTAAAAATATTGCGATCTTGACTTTTGACTCCCAATTAGAATTTGACCCCAAAAATATTACAGTTTGAGACATTGTGTCACTGTGCAAATTTAAAGAAAATTGATCCGAGGTTCAGACAGCATAGTTTGAACAGACAGACGGAATGCCAAAACCTATGTATAAGTTAAAGCTTACCTGTAAGTAGCTCATAGCATAGGTAGCTTATTTTGAGAATGGAACTTACTCTAAAAAGCTCTAGTGTCGCAAGTGCATAAGATTCCTATGCAAACCTAGAGTACCAGGAACTACATAGTGTGGCGAAGGGACCGAGTCGTACTCCGCCTTTTACAATTAAGAAACGACAACTTAAGGTATGTTAGGAATGCATATTATTGCTATTATTTGCTGCATGTTTGGGCCAGACTTTGGTCTGGAATGAAGAAAAATGACAGAATAAGTATTTCCATATAATTCTATCAATAGTCCCCGACACAGTGTGTGAACAACCACACGAGGCTTATAATCCTATTACCTTATCTTACCATCCTTCCCTGCTGCACCTACTCATGCGTCACTTCTAAGAATCAGGTATCCCACTAAATTATCAATCATGTCGCGTTGCAGGTTGCAGGGACCTCTGCACTTGTTCATTTCCAATCCGATGCATTATGAATGTAAACCTATAAGTTTTTCAACGGTTGACTTCTTATCTTTGTTCTGTAACTTTCCGCTCCATCCATATAAACTATTTTTGTACTCCCTCCTCTTTGATACAATAGACTTGAAATACTTTTACAAGTTAATTTCATTTAAGCCCAGCTTATCTTGTACATAGGATAAGAACTCAAGATATCCATTTCACAATTGTGATTTCTAAGTAGGGGGCTATGGATTAGGAGGGAATCGGAGTGATGCCTTCACATTCGATTGTGCCATACAAACAAAATATTTTACATACCAGTGCCCACTACTTCATTACTTTTATGCGGTACTGCTGTAGTAAAGAAGCCAACGCTATTATAATTTGAGCCGATGAACTCTAAAATTTATTGGCTTGGGTGATGAGGAGGAGAGTGGCGAACGGGAATTCTTTTTGGATGATACTCTACTCATCGTTTAAGTGTCCATTTGCTTTTTTATCCTTGTGACGTGTTTGAATGTGCTTAAAACTCTCGAGTTACTTCCTCAATTAAAACTGTTCAGTGATCAGTTGTGTTTTTAATTTTTACTCCTTTTTTAACCTTTTACCCATTTTATATTGATTTTACTTTTTTTACTGGTTGATTTTTAAAAAATAAAATGGGTAAGCAAATTTTTAAGCGTGAATTTCAAAATTAATTCCATGAAACTACCAATTAGATCATTACCAAATGTAAATATACGATGGATTTTTATATTTTCTTAGGGCTAAATACCCAACATGGCGGCTGGGCTTGGGTGACATCCGCACTGGATGAAAATGAAGTGGAGAAGGCGATTGTATTGGCTGCATCGTTGAAGGGAGTGTTCACCGCTGCGAAAACGGTTGTGATTACCTCATCAGGACTTTCGGAAAACTTAAAGTAAGAACTAACATACAAATGATTTGAAACGACTTTTACAATTGTAAAATAGTTAAAAATACCCATAAATTAAAATTGATTAAATTTTTTTATTATAAATCAGAGGAAAACTCTACAACCACTTTGATCTGGTAAGCTTGATGGACGAGGCTACTCCAAAGGACAAGGATTACGTCAAAGTGTTTGCGTTTTCGTTGACGCTCTTTCAAGGATGCGTTTACTTACCACCAAACTCGCTGGTATGTTGAAAATTATTTACAAAACCGTATTTTAATTCAATAAATTGTACCTCAGCCCACGCATTACTTAAATTTCATTTTGATCTGTCTTGTGATTGCTTGGACAGGCCTTGAAAAAGTGTGACGAACTATTTTACAACAATTCATCAAAAAACGGCTTCGTTGGATTACCCTCGGAGACCAATCCCTTCGTGTACTGGTTTAAGCCTTCTGTTGAACACTTCCAGGGTTTGAAGAGCATTTGGAAAGCCCTTGCTAAAGGAACAGGTGTGGGGAATATTATTTTTTATAGTCATCGTAAGAAAGTTTGAATTGGGTACAAAACAATCTGAAAATTGTTGGAGTACTTAATGGAGTTCTTGATGTTCGTTTTCAGCTACCTTCTTTGGATACGTTCAGGACTACGCCAAAAGCAACTGTTTGAAAGTGACCGAGTTGGATGGGAGTGTTTGTCAGCAATTGAAAATTTTCGAGGGAAAACTCTTTGACGGGTAAGGCGAAAGGGCCACTTCAATTACTTTAAATTTCTAATCCATTTGTGACCATGATATTCAATAATATACATATTATATATCCCATCATCGGTAATTATAATAATGTGGGGTCCTGTTATTATATTAGGTTTGCCAAGGATGTTGCAGTGATCAATTTCGGTGTTGCCGACCCGAAGAGCCTTACTGCAACTACTTCTCATCGATTGGGGCTACTTGAGAAAGTGCGTTTATCTAATTTGGTTTCCGATGAATAATAAATCTAACTTTTTTCTCTCATACATAAATACGTACTATTTTCAATTTTTTAACTGTCAATTTTAAAATTTTTAGTTTGCCATCGACCGTTGGTGGAACATTTACCAAACGGAGCTAAATGGAAAGGAGAACACTCATGGAATGGTAAAAACTTTACCATAAAATTGATTCAAGGTATAGTGAAAAAAATTATTCTCCTTCATTCATTTTTTAACCATCAATTTTCTTTAATAATAAATTTTAGTCGGACAATTTCAAACGGAATTCTGGTCAATTTTCCAACGATCCTATTGCCATAATTGGGATGAGCTGCCGGCTTCCAGGTGCAAACTCCATCCAAGAATTTTGGGAACTTTTGAGTGAAGGACGAGAGGGCATAAGGGAACTACCATCACACCGTTGGCCAAAAGGGGAAACTATCACCCTAGCCAGTGCAAATAATAAGAAGGCCAATGCCGGATTTCTGGACATTCCTATTGATGAATTCGATGCGAAATTCTTCGGAATTAGTCCAAAGGAGGCAGAGTTTCTTGACCCGCAGCAGCGTTTATTGCATGAACTGACTTGGGAAGCTCTGGAAGATGCTGCGATTGATCCCATAAGTCTTCGAGGTTCCCACACTGGTGTATTTGTCGGCTCATGGATTCACGATTACAAGGATCTTGCTGTGAAGACAATCGATCGAGACTTCTTCCGGATTTACATGGGGAATTCACTTGCCGCCACTGCAGCTCGACTTTCCCACTTTTTTGGAACGACTGGACCTAGCATTGGAACAGGTATGAACGGAGAATTCAAAACCCCTAAATCTAAATGTGATTATTTAAATTTGATTTATTTAATAACAGAAATGTTTTTATTTTATTTCTTAAACAGAGTCGGGATGCTCTTCTGCAATCGTCGCAGTTGACATGGCTTGCAAAAGTTTACGAAACCGGGAAACAAACTTGGCGTTCGCTTCCGGCGTAAACTTATTCCTCCATCCTTTTGATCAAGAAACAATGAGCTTTGTTCTGGCACCCGATGGTCGTTGTAAAACTTTCGATGCCAAGGCCGATGGATTCGGGCGAGCTGAGGGAGTTGGGGTGCTGATTTTGAAAAGAATGTCAGATGCAATTGCGGACGGCGACAAGATCTGGGCTCTTATCCGAGGCTCTGCGGTTTCCCAAGAAGGCGTCAGTAAGAGCATTGGAACCCCCACGGTTTATTGTGAGAGCCTGGCCATGGATTTGGCGTTGAAGGATGCCAATGTCCTTCCGAAGGAGGTTAGCTTTGTTGAAACCCACGGCACGGGAACTTCCGTTGGCGACCCGATGGAGATGGCTGCGATCACAAAGGTATATTCTGAAGACAGGACGGAGCCATTATGGATCGGTTCCGTGAAGACGAATATTGGGCATACCGAAGCCGTTTCTGGAATTACTGGGATCATTAAAGTCGTGTTGTCAATGAAGAATGAGATGATCCCCCCACATCTAAATTTCACCAGCATAAACCCAGACATTAATATGGATGCGATCCCCGCTAAGATCCCATTGGAACTAACTGCTTGGAAGAAGGAACCTCAGGGGCCACCCAGGATAGCTGGTGTCAGTTCCTTCGGCATCTCGGGTACCGATGGACACGTAATCGTCCAAGAGCCACCAGTAGTGGATACCGACCTCACTCCAAGATTTCACTTGAACCTTCGCAGACCTCTCCATATCATGAAGGTCTCGGGTAAAAATAGCGACGCACTTGACACTCTTCTGGGCAAATATGAGGCAATGGTCCAAGGTCAAATTGATGCTGACAACGGAAGCGTCTTTGAAAACATTGCATACACCGCCAACACAGGAAGGGCCACGTACAACAATAAAGCAGTGATCATTGCCAGGGATAACAGCGAAGCCCTGAAGACGCTCAAGGGGAACTCTTACGCCCGAAAGGAAACGCATGGAGGAATGGAAGCCAAAATATGCTTCCTGTTCACAGGCCAAGGCTCCCAATACCATGGCATGGCTTATGAGCTCTACAACACCAGTCCAGTCTTCAGAACAGCATTTGACAAATGTGATAGCCTCCTCCAAAGCCAGTACAAAATTGACATTCGCAATGTCATGTGGAGCATGGAACCTGAAGACATTTCCCAAGATAAGGGACTCATCAATCGGACAATTTACAGCCAAATAACAATTTTTGTTGTTGAATACTGCCTGATGAGACTGTGGATGTCCTGGGGTATCAAGCCCCACTTTGTTCTAGGCCATAGCTTGGGAGAGTTCGGGGCAGCGGTTGCAGCCAATGTCTTGGATTTGGAGTCAGCCTTAACAATGGTCGTACATCGAAGCTTGCTGATTGATGAACTGCCACTGGGAAAGATGCTTGTAGTGAAAGCGGCCAAGGATGATGTCAACCAATTGCTAACTTCATTTCAAAAAGAGGGCAAAACTGGGTTCAATCGAGATATTGATTTTGCAGCAGTCAACTCCTCTGATCAAACCGTTCTTGCTGGGGACTCAGAGGTTATCACCGAATTCTCAGAGTTTTGCTCCCGGAAGAAGGTGAAGAACGTTGTCCTTGCGGCAACCCACGCATTCCACTCCAAGCACATGGAACCAATACTGCCAGAGTATCTGCAGACTGTTCGAAACGCGATTACGAAAAGCAGCACAAACTCGAATTTCATCACCCCCGCCTGCCAGTACATCTCAGGAATGGACGGAAGATTGATTGGTGACTTGGATGATATTCGAAATCCGGAGTATTGGATACGCCACACCAGAGAACCGGTCAGCTTCATCGAAGCCAGCGAGGCTGCTTATGAGTCCGGATGCAACATCTTTCTGGAGATTGGTCCCAGCCCAGTATTGTCGACGTTCATCATGGCTAACGCTAGCAATATCACTGGGCTCGACTTTATTTGCTTGCCATCCCTTCGAAAAAATCAAAACGAGTGGACCACCTTGCTCGAAAGCCTCAGTAAGCTTTTCCTCTCCGACTTTGCCAATATCAACATTGATTGGGATGGATTTGACCAATATTACAAAAGGGAAAAAGTCGACCTTCCATTTTATCCCTTCAATAGGAAGAAAGTTTGGGTGGAGTTCCGCTCATCCCTTGCAAAGCTTCACCCTCTGGTTGGTGCCATCGTTCCAAATGCATCAAGGTCGACCATTTATGAGGGTGAATTCTCACTGAAGCAGTTGAACTACCTAACTGATCATGCCATCGGAACAACTGTAATATTTCCCGGGGCTGCATTCTTGGAAATGTGCATTGTTGCAGGGCATTCTGCCGTCCAAGGATTAAGAGAAGAGTTCTGTCGACCCAACCGTCCTATAACCATCACCGGAATGCGAATTGAAGCTCCACTGGCTCTTCAAGATGGGAAGCCTTGCATTGTCCAAACTGTAGTTGAGCTGAATGAGAAGGACGAAGATGGGCTCGGATATACGGTGAAGGTCTACAACTGGTTTCAGAATAAAAATGAGGGAATGAATGCCGATGGTCAATGGAAATCCCACGCCTCAGCCCACTTCCTCCCACTTGTCATTGATGAGGAAAAATCCCGCATTGGAAACATTGACATCGTCGAGATGCAAGAAAAATGGGAGAAATTGTCGACCACCAAGGAATTGTACGAAAAGTTGAACGAGGTGGGATTCAGCTTTGGACCAATATTTCAAAGTTTGGCCGGGGGCTGGAGAAATAAGACCACCGAAGAAAATGACTCAACAGCAGAAGTGGACGAAGGCATCCTGTTTGAGGTGAAGGTACCAGCAGACAACCAAGGAGCGTATCTGGTTCACCCTGTAATTCTGGATGCTATGCTTCAAGCGACCATGGTCTTCACGAATAAGGAAAAGATGCACAAGAAGCTGTTTGTCCCGGTTTCTGTTGAGGAATTTAACTGGCTTTCCGATGGAAGTGGGGACTCCTCCAGATACATCTACTGCAAAAATGTCGAAAAAAGCTCAAATGATGGCAAAGCTCCAGGAAGAAAACAACTGACCACCTTCCTCCTTGACGGTTCGGGCACAGTACTGGCCACAATGACCGGGATCGAGTGCATTGAAACAACAGTAAAATTGGTGGAGTCAATAATCCAGCAACAATCATATATGATGCCTCAGCTCTGGGAGGAAATCTGGAAGCCCAAGGAAGGTCCCCTTGATAGAAGAGTGGTCGCTGCTAAGATAACTACCCATACCAAACTAAGCCCTGAGGCCACTAAGACTTGCAATGAACTGAATGAAATGGATGAAACGGAGCGAATCGTTTATCGTCATTTGGACAACCTAACTGTTCTGTACTTTACGCTCGCCCTTTATAAGATAGGCTGGGTTCCGGAAGTAAACGACAGGATTATTTTGAAGGAGTTCGTTTCCCGATTTGGAATCGTCGACGAAGTATGGCACTTCGTAAAGTATTTCTTTAATGAGTTGGCGAAAGAAGGCGTATTTGAAGTAGAAGAACCAGATACATTCATCGTAAAGGAATTACCGGACACCAAAGAAAACATCGAGATGCTCTGCTTGAATCTCGTCCATGAAAGTGAAGCCTCTCGAGGTGACCACCGAATGGTCTTCGAGATGGGTAAAAGGCTCCCAGAGTTTCTCCTTGGAAAGGCCTCTCCACTCAACACCATGTTCCCCGAGGATCCTTCCGCACCCCATCTGGGAATGTTTTATGATAGTGTCCGACGATGGCTTATGGAAACGGGTAATATTCTGACCGATGCTCTCGAGAACTACAGCCAATTACTTAACTCAAAGGATAACAGCGGCCTGACCTTTAGAATTTTGGAGGTGGGGGCTGGTACAGGAGCTGCTACGCAGGATGTTCTTAATTATTTTGCGGCAAAGAAAGGAGTCAACCTTGAGTATACGTTTACCGACGTCAGCGCAGCCTTTTTCATGAATGCTGAAGTAAAGTTTGAAGAGTACAGGAAGGAGATGAAATTCAAAAAGTTCAACATCGAGGAAGACCCCTTGGCTCAGGGATTCACTCCGGAATATTACGATTTGATCGTGGCTTGCGAGGTCATTCACGCTACTAGGGACATCCGACAAACCTTGGCAAATCTGAGAGTACTTCTGAAGACAGATGGGCACATCCAAATCACAGAAACGACGAAACCAGATCGAAGAATTATGTTTCTTGTTGGACTGTTGGAAGGGTATTGGCGGTTTACCGATACGGACTTGAGACAACATGCCACTCTGTCGAAGGAGAAATGGATCGACGTTTTGAATAACGGGGGATACAAGTTTGCATTTAATGTCGGCTGCTACAATGATGTCCACAGCTATTTTATCGGCTTTGCTTCGGAGGAGTACTCCCTCGAGCATGGAACAAAAAGCGTGTTTGATAACTTGCAATTGACCAGCGGAAACACAGCCGTCGATGACAGCTTCCAGCCACCACAAAATCAATATTCATGGCTGATATTCTGCGACAATTCTGAAGCTTCCAAAGAAATCCAACGAAGGCTGAATCACTTAAACAGAAGTGTCATCTTAATCAACAAAGAGCAATACTACTCCAAAACATGCTTCGATCCAGAAGCTGGAAAGAAGAAGATTCTCAAAACCCTAAGAAAACTTGAAGGTGAATACTTCGAAGGAATCGTCTACTTCTGGGGTTTAACTCCAGACGAGGAAGATGATCAGGAGCAGCTTTCCCTTCCATTTTTACATATAAGCCAGGGAGTGTTGGAACTGCTTAAGTTTACATCAAGACTCTACATGTTCACCCAAGGGACCCTCATAGGTCAAGAGGACTTCAGTTGTATTCACCCCAAAGCATCTACATTATGGGGGATTGCCAAGGCTCTAAGAAATGAGCAGCCTGACATTAGCATGCACTGCGTAGACCTATCGCCGGAGAAGCCCGTGAATGACCAGATCAATGACATCTTTTATGAGCTTTTCTGGACGAATGATGGAGAGGAGCTGGTCGCAATCCGAGATGGCAAGCGACATGTTGCAAGGTTGACCTCGTTAAAGATCTCCGACAATTCCTTGGCTCTTCCAAGCTTCTGTGAGCGGTTCCAATTGCTCCTTCCTGCAACCAAAGCCTTATCTGACCTGGAATTCGGCTTTCTCAGCAAATATAGCTTGAATGGGGATGAAATTGAAGTGCAAATCAAAGCAGCAGCACTCAACTTCCGGGATATCTTTGCCGTTCTCAAACCCATTGCCCAATTCGACAGCATAAATTCGATTGGATCCGACTTTGCGGGGGTGATCACAAAAATCGGGTCACAGGTCACCAAATGGAAAGTGGGTGATCCCGTGTTTGGAATGAATACTGAGCAACAAGCTCTTCCAAGCCATGTGAAAACTAAAGAAAATATGGTCATTCCAGTTCCTGAAACTCTCACCTTCGCAGAAGCAGCAACAATTCCAGCGGTCTTCGCGACAGCTTTGTATTGCCTAAACAGCGTGGCCAAAATCAAGAGAGGGGATGTTATTCTCATCCACACTGCTTCAGGAGGGGTGGGTCTGAGCGCAGTTCAGATTGCACAACACGCTGGAGCTACCATCATCGCCACTGCAGGAAGCAGGAGGAAGCGTGCGTATCTGAAGTCATTGGGAATTGAACATGTCTTCCACTCCAGAAATACAGAATATGAAGCGGAAATCCTAAAAGTTACCGCAGGTCGCGGAGTTGACATCGTTTTGAATTCTTTGACCGGACCTGGGTTTAAAGAAGCATCGCTGAACGTTTGTGCCAAAAACGCCCGCTTCGTTGAAATGAGCAAACTGAATATCTGGACAATCGAGGAAGTTCAGCAACTCCGTAATGATGTGGACTACACCGTTGCAGATTTAACCTCATTGGAAGAAGAGCAATGGAAGGATTTACTCGTTGAAATGAAGAAGGCAATGGAAGAAAAATTTGCGAAGCCCATCCCATACGTTAGATACGACGCAATGAATATTCGCCAAGCACTGGAGTACCTTCAAAAAGCTAAGCACATTGGAAAAGTGGTCTGCATCATGCCGGAAAATATGACGAAGAAGGATATGTCCGGCCCCAACTCCACTCCAAAAATCAACCTGTTCAATGACAGAAGTACGTACATGATAACCGGAGGGCTAGGAGGAATTGGCTTTGAAGTGGCGAAATTCATGTTGGAGTCTGGAGCAAAGCACTTACTACTTGTTGGACGTAGTCTACCCAAGCCAGAAATTGAGAATGTGATAAAGTCTTGGAACAATCATATGGCTTCCCCAAAACACGTTGAAGCATGGCAGGCCGACGTAGGAGATTACCAACAGGTGAAGGAAATGCTAGAAAGAATTAAAGATGATCCCACACAATGGCCTCCACTCCGAGGAATTATGCATGCAGCTGGGGTATTACAAGACGCGACACTACCAAATCAGACTTGGGCAAATTTCCAGAAAACATTCAATCCAAAGCTATTTGGATCATTGAATCTACATAATTTGACGAAGCACTACCAACTCGAGCATTTCGTCCTGTTTTCATCTGTAACCAGCTTATTCGGGAGTCCAGGCCAGGCCAATCACAGTGCAAGTAATGCATACGAGGACGCCCTAGCCCATTACAGATACTCGAATGGTCTTCCAGCATCCACAATCAACTGGGCAAATTGGGGAGAGTGTGGTGTAGCCCAAGACATAGACTTTCCCGGAATCCGACCCATCGCCACCACCCAAGGGTTACGAGGGCTGGAGGCCATCCTGAGATTTAATCGGTTGCAAACCTGCGTCATGAACGTGGACTCCTTCGGGCTCATCGCAAAGCTTTTCCCAAAAGTCAAGGGATATGTGGATGACAAGCGACTATTGGGGGATGTGAAGGCCCCCACCCTTATAATCAACACGGATCAGTTTTGGGCCGACGTTGATAAGGCGGAAGGCAGAGAAGATAAAATCGACGTGTTCAAGATATACATCAAAAACTTGCTGAAAAACAATTTGAAGATGGAGGCAGATGAGGTTATCGAGGATCACGCAGAGTTCCAAAGTCTGGGCGTGGACAGCCTCATGCTGCTGGAAATGAAAAACTACTTGCAAAACTTGTTCGGTGATAGGTTGACCCTAACTGCTGCCCATCTTAAGGATTGCAACACACCCGAAGCTTTGGCCACCAGACTGGTCGACATATTGGAAGGGAAAAAGAATGAAGAAGACGAAAGCGATGATGAGGCTGAGGGTAACAATGATAAGGAAACTGTTGTAGCTCAAACAAAGCTCGAGACTGAACAGCAAAATTTTGAAGAAATAGGAAAACAAGTCAGAGCTAGTCTATCTTAGACTCAAAATGCTACACGTAATTATATTTTTCTCACGATTAGCTCAGCTAATTTTAAATACACGAATTTTTAATAGAAAGGGAAACAATATTTTTTAACAAACTGTAAATAAATTTTAAAGCAATATCGGGTAAATATTCTACAACTTTTATAATCTCACGTCACCCCGATCTAATAATTTTAACCATATTCATTAATTTTGTGTTCCAATTTTAATTCCATGATTGTATTATCTTTCAAAGTACTGGAAATCCTGTAAAATTAAAATAAATATTAATTAAGTTTTGTGTAACTCCAAGTTAATTATGATAACAATAAAGCAATACATATTATGTAAGTATTTATAAATAATTTATTGGATTTGTTTAATTGATTTTCATCACTTACTATCAGGAAAATTGCGGCTAGGAGCACAGTCTTCGTATCAAGACTCATATCCGGTGAATATTTAAGTCCCCAAATGTCCGCTTTGGTGAATACTTCCCGTGCAAGGCCACCCCACTGCTTTGCGATCCTCCCGACTTGAGTATTATCAGTAGGGTTGTAGATATCGAACTCCACATGACCTGTCATTTGACGACAGCTCAAACACCCAACACAGCACATGCACATATCTGGTCCTTTAATTTGGAGTACTTCCGCATCATCCGAATTTCGCACGGAGTAGAGGGCTCGGGAGTATTTCTTTAGTTGTTTCACAGAACCAAGGGCTTTCTTTCCATCCGTTACGTTGATATACTGACGATAAGCAAAAATACATAAGTACATGCATATAATTTGAAGTAGCAATATTTTTTAAATCCAAAATTCATACTTTTTTGTTTCAACTTACCCCTAAATTTCCACAAGCACCTGGGCTTCCATCAAACCTCAGAACCTCTATAAATTTCTCCTTCCTCTGATCCTTCGGATTGGGGTCCAACGTTATGAGTGGTCTTGCCCTGTAGACACTTAATGTAAAGGGTTGCCATCCTCCATAGCACAATCTTGTAAACAAATCTGTTGTTTCTGCGACGATCAGCAGCCTGTCTCCCGAACTGTTTAGAATCTCGTATTTGTTGGCAGCGTTCAGAAAAACTGTTGCATGTATTGTAAAAAAGCATAAAAATATTAGTGAGCAAATTCACACTTTCATTTTTCAATCACTGAAATGTTTGAAAATTAATGGTAATTTTACATACACTCTGCGGCAACAACTGCTTGCTTAATAAACAAATGCTGATTTCCCTTCAATGCCGTTTCCAAACATAGATCTATCAAAATAATATTATTGTTAAAATTAACAAGTCCAAAATTTAATTACAAGTTTGACCACTTTCAATAAAATATCTACTCATACCGTTACCGTTGGCCGATGAAAGACGTCTCTCCTGAATTGGAATATTTGGAATTGATTCGGGTGTCAAATACTCCATGCCTTTATCCGTTGGCTGTTGAAGGACAACGGATATTTTCCCTGTGGAACACAATTCCATTTTTTCTCAAGCCAAATATTTTCTGATCAAGTTTTTTCATGTATGAATATTATATGATTGCACTTGCACTACTCTACATTGCAGAGTCTACACATTAGCACTTCCTCTTTGTGAATGAAAAGATGCAATATTATCCATACTTACCTTTATACGGACTACTTCCCGAAGACGGATGAATCATGACCCGACTCATTTTCTTCGTGATAAATAGTAGTTTTTGACCCCTGCGGAGTTGAATTTAAAAAAAATAAACAAGTAATGAGATTAATGATAATGTAAAAATCCGAATCAGGCACAGCCTCCAAGGTCCTTTGCCAAATGTGAACCGTGGAACTGGTATAGCAAAGCGTACGTGTAATGGATACCTTGTTAAAATATAAATCTTGTCCTAACCTGAATTAAAAATGATTTGTGAATTTTTCTAGTTAAAAAATGTGACGGACATAATTTGGAGGACTCGTTTTTAATTATGGTATCAAACAGCACATGGGACTATGGAAGAAATATGAGTGCGGCTGGGACAGACGGTGATGGAATACAAAGTGTAAAATTTAAAGGGGTTCCTCCAAAGTTTAGAATGGGCTTAGAGAAACGCCCCAGAAACCAGTTGAGTCTCGTTTGTTCTAATTCTAAATGCATTCATTGAACTGCTTTGCTAGATTACCCATACCTACCTATAATGAACTTAAACATGTA
>JAQGAG010000134.1:0-23609 GCA_034696835.1 Lepidocyrtus lignorum
GTTCTACCAAAAATTCTTTATTTTGACAGTGAATATATATTTTTAACTATGTTTCACAAGACAATAGCTGTTTGAAGGGTTTTGGAAAAGATATTTTATGATGAAACAGGACAAAAGGGAATCTTTAGATATAATCTGCGTATATATTTCCCTGCATTTCATTTGAACAAATTGGCAACAAATAGAGTTTAAGATTCCCATGTGTCCTCTTTCACTTGTTAAGTTAAACAGCATTCCGCTTTCAAATTAATAAAAGTTATTTATATCTTGTCCTTGAAAATAAATACCTAGAACCGGCAATGCATCCGACACTTGAGGCAATGTCTCAGCAACAAGGTTGTGAAACACGGTCAACGAGAGTAATATGGTCACTCCTGTGCTCCACCGTATATTCAATGAGAAAGCGATTGGTTTAAATTTTGGATCGTATTTTGTTCATTTTTTGAGAATTTTGTTTTGTTTTAAAAGGAGAGCGGAGATTTAAAGGCGATGGTGTTGTTTTGCCGTGATGAGAGCAATATAGAAATTTGGGAAAGAAAGAAAGAATCATGATTAATATTAAGCTAAATTATTAATGTTATAGTGTGTTTAGTCTTGTAAAGAGAAATAAATAAAATTGTGCAAAAAATGTTGAGGTTAAATAATATGTTTAGTTCGCAAATGGATTAATGAGTTTAGGTACTATCATGTTACTTGTAGGATTTCCTCTTATGTTATCATCAGTATTTTTTTTAGATAAGAAGGTAATTAATATTCATATTAATCATGTTAATATTTTCTTAGTACGATAAAACGGTCAACTTGAAATTGAAGTAGATTGTATTTAGTATGGTTTTAGGATTAAATTCAAAGTGCTTTTCTAAGGTTCCTTTTAAAAATACTTCACACAAAATTTGGGAGGGTTCGGAAGTTGAATAGGCAGGGCAAGCCTTTACCACTCCCAAGTTTCTGCCAGCTGTCGCTGTAAAAAAATAGATGTATCAGGGCAAACAGGTAAAGGTGTAGGTATAATCATAATCGTGTAAAAATGTGTGGAGTTGATGGTCCGCATCATCATATCAGTTCAAAATTGAGCCCACAAAGTTCAAAATTGCAGAGGAAATATCGTTGGGAAAGTAAAGCCAAGGTTTACAAGGAAAAGCGTTTGGAATATTTTCCACATCGGTAATGCCAGGAGAAGGTTCAGTTCTGAATCCATTTTGTTGGTGGCGGATTTATGGATCACTTTTCACTTTAGCATATTATGATTGACTTATATTCTAAAACGTCTCACGAAACGGTTGATTGTTATCCCTAAAACATGATGATTTTTAACTGTCTTAATTAAGTTAATTATATACCTACTCATAATTCATATAAACACTATTTAATTGCAAAATAATCTGTATTTGATATATGCTATACTAAAGAAGCTTAATTCGAGCTAGTTATCAAAAATGGTCCTTCAAAAACTTGTGATGGCCAATCCAAGTAGAAAGATTGACTGGACCATCCACATTTTTGGTCTTCCCTGTAAAACTTCATTTGTTGATATATTGATATAATATCCTAGCTTAAGTATATATTCGTAAAGGCATAATATAGTTATCTAGAAAACTACAAAGCTTTTAAGCAATCAACATATTATCATATTACAGCTTGAGTTTTATATCATTCCACAATCTTTTTTTTTGCGATTCCACTAAACAGAGAGGTAACGGATCGAGAGCAGCATCAAAAGTTTTGGTATAATGTACCGACAGAAGGAATAAGGGATAAACACGAGATAGCTTTACACATATAAAGCACTTTGCCTAGAGAGGGAAACGGGGTCAAGTGAAAGTGGAGGAGTTCCAACTAATTATTTTCCTTCCAAAGAGAATAAGTTTCAGATCTTTAGGGTTTGGTTGGGTTGGTACGGAACAGTTTTTGATTTCACCTAATCTTATTGGAACTTGTCCTGAAAATCTTCGAGAGTCAAGTCAAAGACTATTCTGTATCCCACCAATAATACTTTTAGACTTAGGTCATAGGTCAATTACATAGAAATTGAGAATGAGGATGTTTTTGATGGAACTTCTCCACTTGATGATATCATATTTTTACCTTTTCCTTTTTATGTGGGTGACTAGGGAGGAAATTGGGAAAGGGATAATTGATGCTGATGGGAAATACATAGCGTTCAGATAGTTTTTTTTCCAGGAGTTGATCATGCCATGTTTATCCATGCATATTGCAAATATATTGGTTTTTCGGATCAGTCTTATTCTGTTCACACTGTCCACAACACATGCAAACGTAGACTTGATATTTTTTCCCTGAAGCCGCGACGCAACTACTTTAATTAAAGAGTAGACCACTTCATTTCCTATTCGTTTTACTTCGTGAGAAATAAATAATATTTTGTATGGCCCTACTCAAAAATATTTATGCGGAAATAAAAAGTACTGCTTTTTACTCTCTTTTTTAGTCAAGAGATTATGCGGAGAGAATGGGATACAATTTTCACATTTTTCAGGTTAAATAAAGCGTTTTATACTGGGGCTATGCACACATTTTGTGTAAATATTGAAGCGAAAAAAAATATATAACAATCCTAACGAGAACTAGACAAACAACAGAGTTGACAAATAAAGCGAGAAGAATACCTGAAAATGAAAATGGTGCAAATAAAAATTGGGGAGGGCTGGGACTAGAGCTTTGTCCCTATTTTTTTCACAATCACAATAGTGTATGCTTGTTCTAGGACAGTATCAAAAATAATACTGAATGAAGGGAGAAACTAAAATCAAATATTTTGACCTGCCTGACCCTTCCTATATTATAGGATTTTCTTACGACTAGTCCATTTGTAACAAGCATAAGCCAAATGACATAATGTGTGATCTGAATATGGAAACTAGCGATATTCATCCTCTGACTATAATAATTCTCTGCAGCTGAAATAAATTATCCCTAAAATCACTTATTTGCTCCTCCCACGCAGTAAAAATAATAGAAAGCAAAGGAAAAACCAGAACTGAATTTTTCCACCCTTTTCTATTTATCTAATCGCAAGAGATACAGATAATGCTTCTATTGTGCATGGTTTTTTGGATCGGTAGCCAAATTTTAAAAAAGTGCCTACGATAAAGTCAAACTTTCAACTTGCCACGTAGGTAGATTTTTTTTATTTGGCTACCTATCCCGGTTTGAAGATGAAAAATCTAAACACTAAATATATTTATGCGTACGTAATTTGCCACCGGAGAAGTAATACGAATAGAATTTGACACAAATATAGATAGATTATATGGCACGATATAAGATATATACACTGGCTGAATAATATGTTTGTACAATGTACATAATATATATAAGACCATCTCACATAGATTAGATAAGTATACAAATACATGGATTCACATAGAAAATATATTTAGATAGCGGATATTTATATTTTTCATTGAGTTGTTAAGTTAAATTATTTTTAGTTTTTGTTCTTTTTTTGTTTTGTATGTAAAAAGTAGAGGATGTGTTTACCTAGCAAAGGCACTGCATCTGAAGTTGCTGGCATTGTTTCCGCGACCATGTTTAAGAACACTGTTAAACTAAGTAATATTGTCACACCTGGAAAAAAATGGGAAGCCCAAAGGTGAGCACAAACAAAAAAATATCCATGTTAGATTTGATTTCAGTTGATTAAATATGCATCATCATCATAATCATCATCATAATTATCAGGATATATGATTTCACTGCCACCTCTCGTCTCAAAAGAAAAAAAAATGGCAAAAAATAAGCCCGAGACTTGGGGATGATGACAGTGAAAATGGGAGTTTGTAATAGCAAATGGGTTGATAGTAAAAGCACAATAATAGGACAAAGCCACCAAAATCATGAGCATCAAAATTATTTTCATGTTTGTTTTCAAAAATAAAACATTTTTGGTAAATTGAGGAGGAAGGTTTAAAAAATTGTTCGTGAAAAATAAAATTCTTATAATGATGCCGGGTATGTAAATGTTCCATCAAAATAGAAGAGAAAAACGACTTTGCGCACACCATTTTAGCAGATTTTTCCTGGAATCGAGAACGAGAAAGTCCAACACAGAAAACTTGAAATTCGGACGATACGTTCACGTGGATTGTAAGTGATAAGTTGTCAATTAGAATCTTTAGTCCTTTGTCCAGTATTGTCAATTGTCATACATATGATATGCAACAACCATTACGTTTACTAAATAAATACTTAAAAATAGTAATACCGGCTTAACATTAAATAACAACTAATTTATTTAGACCGCCACCTGGTTCAACGAAAAGAAAGAGAGAGAAGGATAGGAAATTCCACTACGACCAATGTTTAACTCGGAAAGCGAAAGTGGAGAAAAATGCAGGGCAACAAAGGGGAAGATTTCGTTCAACGAGAACCAAAATCCATAAAATGGTAAATTGTACTTGGCATGCATGAAAGTGTAAAATCCAAGTATGGAAGTAAAACTCTCGAAGTGAAGAAAATATCATTTTTTGCGACCAAGATTAGGACCCGTTTGGTATTATTACCAAGGCCTTTTTTTACTTCTCCCTAAAAAATGTCATGTGAAGGGCAAAACTTTTGATTGGTTTTCTACTTATCACCTTTTGGCTTATCTTAGGTTCATTGTAGTAAGTTGACCGTTTTATACCGTTTTACCTCACACATTTGGTTCATCGTTGAGGAATTTTTTGTGAGAATCGAATCTTTTAAGCTCATCTATAAGAGTTTGACAGAAGGAAATTAGATTAACTGTATTTTTTTCACTTAAATTTCTTAACGAGTCTGGGAAAAAAGATGGAATCAGGAAATGGATGGATGGGAGGAGGACTCCTATCAGAAAGTTTTTTGGGGTTAAGAATAATGTTCGAGTGAAAGAAACTTAGGAAAAAATAAGAGCAACGTGTTTTTTTACTATAACTTCTTTCTGAATAATTATACCTAAGGTTAGTTTTTCCCCACACTCGTGAGGGAGGGTGAAACCTAGAAGTGTCATGGAGGAAACCATTATCCCTGGCACAACCAGGTTGACCAAGTAAAAGAGAGTTCGACGCTGTATGATTACTTGGAAGGTCACATCGACATACGGCTCCGGACAGCATGTGTAATACTTGACAGTCCGCTTCCCAGGCACCCCTGCACATATAATATAGGGCGAGAGAGTGATAATGATAAAGCTGCTGATTTCCACTTTTTCCCCAACCAGATTTTTTTTAGTTGGGAGAATTGATGACATAAAAAGCTCTTCTCTTTCCATATTCTATAACCATTAACTACTTCCACAACTCATCATTACGATCATTTAACCCAGGTTCGTTTTCCATCTTTCGATGATATCTTTTAATCTAGGGCAGATAGTTTTTCCCCTTTTTTCTCCAACATCTCGTTAGCCCGACCAGACCATGGCCATCCATGTCTATTCTTTTTTTCTGGGATCCCGATCCCATTCCAAAAGGATAATGGCGGTGTATAGAGAATATTGAATAGGGGGGGAACAAATTCTTTTTACTGCGAAAAAGGTTGGAAGTGATCCAGAATCCGGAGAAAAAACAGAAAAGAAATATAGTTAAGGAGAAAGCGCCATGCTAGAGTCCCTGCACTGCAGCTCTGCAAAAATAAAAACTTTTTTTTTCTCTTTTAACATGTCTATCTCCTAAAAGATTTAATCCGAGATCTTCCCAGTCCCGAATTAAGTGACAATGTCTGGCTAACATGTATTCCTTCGGTTATAGTCTCATTCATACATGGGGAGTGGGGGAAAGAGTAGCAGTTGCTGGAATTGACCGCTTGCTCGTGAACAAATTTCTTTCGGGATAAGTTTGAACACGCCATGTAATTCTGAGAGCTGTCCCGTGTGAGTCAGAGAAGAGTGTCCTGGATATGAAGGGATCGCTAGTAAAAGGAGTGTATTTTGTAAAGTTCTCTGGAGAAAAAAAAAGTTCCTTCTCATATCTGCCCTCGTTTTTATACTTTTCCATCTTCTTTCATGAGGGAAATAAGGATGGAGATACGAAAGGGTAAAATGGTAGGCACGCAGAGTATAAAGCGATAGGCAGTTGGATATCGGGAAGAAGGCTCTCTGTGGAACCCGGGGAATGGGCTACACGCAAAGCATATTTTTGGCAAAAAAACGAAGACGAGGCAGAGAGAACATGGGGATGTGAGTGTGGTTGTGGTGGTGTAGCCCTATCCAAAAGATGAAGATGTGTACCTAGTTCAGTAAGCTAGACATGTACGAAATGCATGTTATATGAAAGCGAGCTATTTTCACAAATTTTCCAATCCTTATTCTCATCCGTGAGAGGTTTCTCATCATCATGCAAACAAGGGAGGAAGAGAAGAGAAAAAAAGTTTTGTGAGCAAACTCGGCCCAATATATGCATATGTCTCGGTGTAAATAAAATCTTCCCTGGAAATTATATTCTTTTCATTGATGTCTTTATCGTACATTGTGTATTGTGTAGTGTGTATGCGTTTTAAAGAACTATGTATGATGAAATATGATATGATTGAATATGTATATTTATGTCGTATTATGTTCCAGTCTTATTAATACCTATTAAGGATTTATGCATGGATAACATTCCGTGAGTAGTCTAAATGGAAAAAGGAGAAGGCTGAATGTTATTCCGATTGTGACGGCTTTTGAGCGAGCGGGATTAGACTGGAATGAATCTTGTCGTTATGTAGTTAGAAGCGCTGACTCTGAGTTTTAAATGGAACAATGGAAAGTTTGACGTTTTTTCCCTTCAAACATCAATTGTTAGAGTTAGAATAAGATAATATAAATAGATAGGTACATACATATTTGTGACATGTTTAAATGGTATAACCTATTTGAATTACAACGGGAATCGCTGGGCTTAAGCCAAACTGGCTTTCTCTAAAGATGAGTTCGAACTTCACAATGTCTAACTTTTACCTATCTATGCGAAAATCATCCATAATCATCCATCTGTTTGGTAAACTGAATAAAAACCCATTGTCGGGGTAGTCAAGTGATTAAATGAAATGATGAGCGGTATGCCGGATATGGCATCAATCCCAATGTTGTTGGACTATGTCAACGAGTAAGTCGGAGAGGTCAGTGTTTTGTTATAACAGGAAGAAAAAAATATTCCCCAGATAAAAAAAGCTTTTTCAAGGTGTGTATAACAAATATCAACCTTTTTATACTTGTCAACTGTGCTTATTCCAAATATCATTTGGTCAACAAGCTCTCTTTGTTGACCATTTTTTATTATGTTTGCAAGGAACAAACAAGCTCTTTGTATGGATTTTGTTTCAAAGGAATATATTTGCAGAAATGGTGTGCGCATCAAAATAGCCATCCTCGTACAAAAAAAACTCTTTTTCATAAGCAAAATTTCAATATACCCAGCATATTTTATGCTTTCCGCAGGATAAAAACAAATTTTTATATAAAATATGGATTTCCTGTCTTAGGAAAAAAAATATAAAAATGGAGAAAAAATCGAGGAAAAATTGTTTTTTGTAGTGACTAGGGAAAGTTAACTTAATATATGCTTGAATTGTAAAAGGAAGAGTGATAGATTGGTTTACCTAAAGATAATTTTTCTCCTGAATCGGGAGGCAGTGTAAACCCAAGCACAGCCATTGAGGCGATTAAGACGCAAGGAACGATTAAATTGAAGAAATAGTATAGCGTACGCCTTTGTATGTGAATCACAAATGTTATATCTACATAGGGTTCTGGACAGCACGCGTAATAGTTTGCAGTTCGTTTTCCAGGGACGCCTACAAAATTCACCAAAAAACAGAAGCAAAACCGGGTCAATCAAAAATTATAATGGATTGGGGGAAAGTAGAGTTAAAATAACTTAGCCCAAAAAATATTATTATAATTCTTTTCTCTTTGAAAGGCGACCTACGTTTGTGTTCCCAACTTCTAAGCAGTGTTAACTACCCTTGGAAGTAGTAAACCTCTCGACAGAAACTAATTAATTCCATCTAATTGTAAGCAAAAGTCATCCCTAGACCTAATTGTCTTTCGATGTGGTATGGTTAGGTGGAAACCCAGAAGGAATACTTTTAGTCTCACTTGGCATTACTCAACTTTGAGCTCGGGAGACATCAAGTGGCCACTCGATAAACTAAGTCCCCATGTAATCCAGCCACTTTTCCGGAACCCATTCAGGCGAGTGGGGAAAACTACGAGGAGGTTCCTCAGTCTCCACACAAAATATGATATTTCCAGCATCCACCGGGTTCAGCACGAAAATAAAATAAGTATATGGGAACCGGAGAACTCCGTCCGTCCATACAAGTTTTTTATATATCTAGTCCCATATATAACCATCATTATCATCACCATCCAAGTCTGTGGAATGGTTGATGTTGGCGGGTGAGCCTTACAATTTTAACGGAATTCGAGGATTGGGCTTAAAGAGAGAGAAAATTGTAAAGGGAGCTAGCAGCTACCTAAACAAATATAAAAAGTGATGATGAAGTGGCCGGGAGGAATATAGTGTCGGCGGAACAAAGAGGAAAGGCGTACATGTGCTGTTTTCCCTATTTCTCCCTACGATCCATCCATACTTACATCTAGCATATTTTTTATGCTTTGTTCTCTCCATAAATGATCATCATCGTCCCGTCTCTCCCTCTCTGACTTGGTGTATGTAAGCAGAGAAGGAGCATGGATGTCACTCTCCGCTTTTATGCCAGCGAGAGAAAGATCGGTGAATGGGAGTGAGATGGGAGATGGTGTTGCGGAGAGAGAAAGAAGAGCCAAGGATGTATCGGATATACGTGGAGTTTTCGAGAAATACTTGCCGTCTTATAACAAATAATAAATTGATTGTAATACAACAACGAAGCTGTAAGTTATATGAACTATATTCTGCAAATTTTCATGAAGTACTACTTGGTATATAATTATACTAATTATTATTACTGACATCATTGTAATCAGCAAACAAAATGTGATTTTTACATTTCTCATGTATGATATAAATCCATATCAAAATTATGATACTTCCCATGATTCGATTGATCCCACTTGTTATGCAAATTATCATAATACGTACCGTGTAGGTAATAATACTAGATGTATGTATCGGTATGGCATTTGCCTTGCCACCACAAGGTTGAAAATTCAAATTTTGAATATTTTAATCAGTGATTTTTCAGTGACTATGTAACTGACACCGTTGAAACATATACTACTGAAATCAGCGATCAAAATCCTTTCTTTTGATACCCCATTTCCTATGTGATCCCGCCATATGACCACTTTGACCTTTGACCCACTTCCGGTAATACGATTGACCCCAAAAACAATACAGTTCTTACAAATGACCATTTGAACCTCCATACCAAATTTGAATAATATCAGTCCACGCGTTTAGACGCTAGAGCGCGTACGGACGTCCAAGGGTAAATCTATACTACGCTTACAGCTTCGTAATAATGATCGGTATGGAAATTATACTACATACATACAATTCTTCTGCTCATGTTCTTGAAGGGGTAAAAGAAATTTAATTGTGGTATGTTTAGGACCATGAAAGCAAAGGACAGTCTATTTTGGAATTCCTTGCAATTTCCCGTTTTGGCATATTTGAATGTCAGCAAAAAATTGAAGCATTGGTTAGATAAGTAATGAACAGAGGGAGAATTCACACGGGAACAATCCCAGACTCGACGCGCTCCCAGACAAATAAAGTAGGGTTTTTAGAAAAACCCCTGCAAGGGATTCTAAAACTTGTGATCCTGAAATCATTTTTGTAGAGGGATTTTTAAGTGAGAAATCTATTCGGTGTCAATATTTTATAAACTTTTTCATTAATGTGTCTGCCTGTGAAAAGTAAAATTAAACGCTTTTAGTGGCAAGTACTTTCCAAAACCTCCTCGTACATATAGCTTATACGTGATACTGATTGTGTACCACTTTCCCCGTCTACTTTCTCTTTCCTCCTGTCTCTCAAATGTATACTTAAAACTTGCTAGATGTATAGAGTGCAATAGAAAAAGGAGAAAGTCTGGGGAGTGAGCTGAACGTACGTGTGTACGGATAAAATTTTAATGGTGAAAGTAGTGACAGCTGCAAGGGAAGTAGGAGGATATGAGGATAGGAGGACAGAAACTGGGTGAACTGAAGGAATAAGGACACAAGGGAGGATGATGTGGAAGTATGAGAGCAGAGTAAAAAAAGTGTAACTCCCCTTGAACAAGGGTGAAAGTGAACTGGTCTAGGGTATCCTTTATTCCCTTTCCATATAAATGTGTATATGGAGGCTCCATATGCCTTCAGTTATATACAAACCGACAAAGTTATATACAAAATGTCATAAGTATAAAAGCATGAGAGCATTTCAGCCTTTTTTCTTCTCTTTCTCTCTTGCCACTGAAGAAATGGGAAAAATCGATCAACAAAACTCGGCTCTCACTCGCTTCTTTTATATTTAAGAAGGAAGATGTTATTATATCGTAGAGCTTGATAGTACCATCTTCATATTGGTTTGGCCCTCATTCACTCTCGGAGTCTCTCCGTCTAACGGGTTTCCTCCAACTGAAGAGGAAGTTTTTTTGAAAGACTAGAATGGAGCTAGAACCCAGCCAGGAGCAATAATGGCTTTTGCTCCGCTGCTGCTACCACCAACACTGCTGCTGCTGTTGTAGCCGTTGCCAAAAAATTCTATGAAATAAAAAATGACTGGGATATGTGTGGATATCTGAGGAAGAAGAACCTTTTTTGTAGGAAAGTGGAGGAGAAAACGCAATGCGCTGCTCTCTACTGCCTGTCATCAGAGATTCCGGGAGAGGGCTGGGGTTTCGATGCCATAAATATGGAGTGGGGACCCTTACCAAGTGAGACTGGTTACGTGAACTGTTCCCCGTTTTTAGAAACGTCCTTTGACACTAATCACCTTCTAAATCATGGAGCTATGTTTGTCCCATTCTCATTGTTCTCAATTGATCCCTGATTCCCTTTTTTCTTTACAACGACAAAAGTTAGGTATGAGCAAAGGTATGTCTAGAAGATATGCTTCCTATATAACTCGAAAGGAAAATATGGGACATGTTGTCTTTTCCGCAAGCGCTACATAGCGCCACCCTGTCTCCGTTTATTGACTTTTTCCCCATAATCTATATTTTACCTATTTTATTTAGTCATTCAATAATGTCACATTTTTATCAAGATCAACGTTGAATTGAATCGGAAGAGAAAATAAATTATAATCATTAGTTGATCGGATATCATAACCTCTGAATTTACTTTACAATAGAGAAAGATTAAAGGAAATCTAATTCGTCTCATACCTTTGAGTTCCCACTCTCCATTCTTGATGAAACTGCTTATGTCTCCTCCTTCTTCGTTCTGAAGTTGAAGATCCAACTGAAAAAGATAATTAATTGTCAGATATAAAATATGGCCAACTGCTAACATATTGACAGTACTCCACCCACTCTCCAAGTATTATCCAAATACATAATAAATTTTCATAGAATTATGTAAATATGGAGGCGGATGAGAAGCAGCTGTTTTGGTTTTGTTTATTTTCTCCCTCTAATTTTCACTACGGCCTAAAATTTGCCAATGACTTTCACTTGGGATGATTGATGATAAAGGACGCATCTGGCAAACTCTACCTGAAAACCGTCGTAAGTCCAACTTCCAAACTTCATTTCGCATTTCTGCTCGTCAAAGGGGAACCAGGTGATGTCAATCTTGCAGGTGCTCTTGAAAATTCCTGGCGGAATGTACGAACAGCTCCCGTTATTCTTCACCACCACGTTTGTCGCATATGTTCCGTCAAAACCCTCGTCAGCACTGGGTACACACATTGAAAGAAGGGGTTCGTGTTAATAATCATTTACTTTTATGGTGATGATCTCTCCGACAAATTATATCTCTACAAATGATTACTGCCACGAGTCATGTATTATACTGACCTATTGTACATTAATACATCAGGCTTCCAAATTCGATGCGGTGGGATGCGGAGGTCGGTTACGTTCCCGAACTCAGTGGCATTCCATCTAAGGTTAACGTCGTTCCATTCCTATTGTGAGGAATCGGCGAGATAAGTAAAAACATGAGATTATTATCAGATCCTTTTATCACCCTTTTAAGATTAGTACAAGATAAGCCCTTCACGCTATCCAGAAAAATTAATGTAGGCAATATTTATTTATTTTTTATAAGAATATTTACAAGTGAGTAAGTCTGAAAAGGATGGAAGGAAAGTGGGGAAAACTTTCCCGATCATTTTCAGACTTTCACTTGCCATATCCCTACACTAATTGAATGTAGAGTCAGTGGTGAAATCTAGGAAAGACATGGGAACTCAAACGAATCCCGCTACTTCTTCCACACCACACATGAAACAGAGATGGTGGGAGTAGAATGGAAAGAAAAAGATACAAAGAGGGAAAGGGAGAGTGCGTGCAAGTTTGGAATGAGTTAATACACTTTCTTGTTGAAATCGTATCATCATCCTCTTCCTCCCTCATTCCATCATTATACGACATTCTCCCTCTCCAAAATGTGTAAGACATAAACAAGTACTGTCATCCTTTCACCCGCACACTACCCAAACCCTTTGAAAGAAATTTTCGCTTCTTTTTTTTATTTTGTTAAATTAATTAGATTTTTTGTTTTTAGTCTTTAGTACAAAGTTTGTTGAGTTTTTTTCTTGGTAGTACGGGTAGTAGGATGAGAATGTTTGAATCATGTTGTGAAAGAAGTAGTGGGAAACATATAAAGGAATTATATAGTCTTGGGTAAGAAAACATAAAATCTGAAGAGGGAAAAAGTAATTAAAGTGATATCCGGTAAATAATTTTAAGAAATAATACATCTCATTCCAGAACACAAATTAAAGAGGGTGGTTTTTTGTACATGAAAAATTAAATGATAGTGACACGGACAATATGTTATTTTTTACAAACAGATACAGATACATTTTTTAGGGGTATGTGATGTTCCAGTCACATATACCAATATGGGTTATACCAGAGAGACGATATATTTGGTTTTGTTAGATTCGATAAATAAAATCTTTCAGTGGTTTTAATATAACAAGACAGAGAAGCAGAAACGGAAAAAGTAAAGTTGACACAAATTGGAGTAAGCAGAGATGAGAAGAAAGCGAGACAGTAAGTGAGATTTAATTATTTTTTGATCAAAGGTAAAAGCAAATATTTAGAGAAAAGCCAGCGATCAGCAATCTGAGTATAATGGATAAGCTTTGTGCTATATAGAAAGCAACTGGGTAAATAGGAATAAGAATAAAAAATGATGCTTGAGAAGTGATCCAATAAGTGCTTTTTATGTTGAGATGTTTTAACAGTAATATGGGATGAGGTAGTATGATGCTAGAGCTGGTGAACATGAGCTCGCACTGTTAGCGACACACACTATTTCCTCCCTACACTACTTCCTCCAAGGAGGATCCTCCTAAGTGTCTTATGCAAGTTTGGTGCGTTCGTCGGGGTTCTTATGCGCTTTTATCATGGGGAAAGTGGTTCAGTGAAAGTCGGATGGCTTAAGGAGGTTGATGGAATGAGAACCGGGTGGCGCCACTAGAAGCATGGGGGGATTTGTCAATGCATTTCCCTATCGAAGTGAGCCTATGTGTCTGGGCTTTCACTTTTCAGTTTTAAATTCCATATCAATTATACAATAACCTGCCTGCTGCAATAACCATCTGTTTAACATCAATGAAAATTCAAAATAAAAATAATGTGATAACGTCACTAAACTTTGAATTAAAAGAAATAATCTGTCCCACCTTAATCTTAACTTTATCTTACTGTATCGACCTGCACCTATTCAAACATTTTCCCATCTAGCACAAAAATGATATGTGGCCCTTGCTCATCCTCAACAAAATACTTTGTTCTTTCCGTTTCCTTCCCCCATTAAAGTCCTCTGCCTTTCAAAAGAAGTACGTTTTTGTTCTATCCTGTCCTGTCCTGTTAGATTTCCGAATTTCCGATACAACTGCTTTGGCACAAACATTGCTTTTCGCCTCCAGATTACTGGGCAACATGCCCTTTCCCTTCGAAAACACATTTCTGTCTTTGTCCTCTCACACTACGTATGTTTCTTCACTATATCATCATCATATTATGGGTGAAAAGGGAAACTGGATGTGGTATAGTGGGCCAACATGCTGAGCGCTTATTCTGTCTGAACTCTGCCGAGATTTTTTTTGTCTTCCTTTAGGCGAAAAGAGTGACTCCATCCTTCAATTGGGAGCAGACTGGACAGATAAAATATATGTATAGGAATTTATTCGTGACTTTCTCTTCCAGAGAGAGGGCAACTTGCACAAAGCAATATTACTTTGATTTATTGCCTTGCAAGACCATCATATCCTCATACTATGTCATGTTATCCTAGAAAGGAAATGCTTATCCTGGGAGAGTATCTCGGGGAAAAACTCCACATGTCCACTGACTGAATATGCTCATTTCATCATAAGAAAAAAAAGCTCGATGCCCCTTTTCATACATTTTTTTTTGTGAATGTTATTGTAAAGGAACTCACTCTGAGTGATAGCCTGAGAGTGAGTGGCGAAAAGGAAAGGAAGTCAGTTGCACACACTCAGGACTGGATGATGATGAGACAGAGAAAGAAATGAAATGTTTGGTGGACCGTGAAAGGATATTTTGGCTTGGCTCATCATTGTCTAGCAAACTCGATAGGAAAGTTTTTTTCTCCCCCTTCATCTTCCCTCGTCTTCCTACGCACTCCATTGATTTGTGGGAATCACCTTTCACTCCTTTTTATACGCTAATAGGTACAGATAGGGATAATGAAGTATGTAACTTCCCCCCTCAACCAAACAGTTTGTTCCGTAATTATGCTCCTTTCATCCATCCCATATCCCTAATATCCTGTAATATTATCGGTTTTCGGAAGGAAAATTATTTTCATCCTTTTTTACCCCTTAGTTATACCTCTTCTTATCTGGGTATGAGCAAGTCTCATGTCTATTGCCATTTAAGATTTCAGCATGAGTGACCATCCTTTTATGACCAAGTTTTATTCTTTGTTTTAATGAAAGAGCATACCGGAAATGGAATCCCATTTCTTGAGTGGGATATTTTTACTATCTTCACTGCCCACTCCCAATTATTGACAGTTCGTGGTAAAACAAGTGTGATGGAATTTCTTTTGCTCCTTTTCCAACAAAAGATTAACTAAGTAACATGATATTCATATGATCAGCCACATGCTAAAAAATATAATATCCTATTTTGTGGTAAAACTTTCTTAATTTCCGGTCTATAATCAAAAACATAACCTATTTTTATAATGAGTGATCCCTATCCTGTCATGATCCCTAAAATGCCAAAAGTTCAGTTCACATCTCACAATTTAAAAAAATGTGACCAGATATTAATGTCGACGTGATATGGATATTAGCTCCGAGAATCTATAAATATACAAACTACAAATATCAATTTTTATTTTTTATACATTTTACGTATAAAGCCGTGCAAAAGGCCATCGACTCATATTTAGAGAAAGCAGAAGGGGACACAACATGCAAAGCAATATTTCACAAGCATTTATTATCATATCAGCATTCCCACTAGAAAAGCAAAATTCACGTCATTCCACACAGAAAAAGCAATAATGGACTCATGCAAAGGACTACATCATCACTATCACCATCATATCATATATCCAGAATATGAGCATTTCCCCAAAATTTGGTTAGTGAACAATAAATGGGTTTTTAACAACGAAACAAAAAATAATATCACATTCCTCATATTACATTCCTAAAGGGAAAATAAAGTTCCATAAACCATACGAGAGAGATCCTACCTATGGTTAGATCAGATCAGATGATGCACATGCAGGATAAAAAACCTTTAATTTTTTCTCTTATATTTTTGCTGGATGTAGTCATTCGACACAATAAAGGTAATAATATTAAATAATGTTGTTATATCATTCCGGATTTTTTTTCATATACAGGTTGTTGGTTTTTTGTTTGAAACGAGAGACAACACGATTACGATACATATAGTTTCCCCACGGGGGTAGTCCTTGTCGGCACATGAGAACTATAATAATGTTCCACTTATTATTATTATACATGGATAATGTGTTATTTTTTTGGAGAAGACGATACAATATTAGAGGACGAGCGAGAGAGAGAGAGAGTTACTCTAATAAAATGATATAGTGGACGGCTTTTTATTTTTTTGTTGGTCTATATATTTTTTAATGTCGGGGTTTTTGGTTTCATTTTTTAATAATAAAAATATATCCTCCGATTTATATAGGTAGAAATATATAGTTATAGCAGAGCAGAGATGTAAATACAACAACAACAAAAATTTAGGTGTTTTATTTTTTCTCCTTTCTCTTACAAAAAAATATATAGTAAGTTGAGACGAGATGTGTTAGTAAAAAAATAGATAGTTTTTTTCATACGAGAGAAGTTGTGAGTAGTCTTGTTATAAAATATAGATATATATAATTAAATATATATTTTCTCTTGAAAAAAATAGAGTGCTTAGTAAAAAATATATCACATACAAAAATTGGTTGTTCCAGTGTTATATACAAATTTTTTATATATACTTCAAAAATAACAGAAGGAAAAATAAAGGAAAAAGAAAAAAAATTGTCTTTTTTCAACTGGATTCAGATATATACACAGCACTGCGATATATAAGTATAAAGATACAAGATTGTTTGTTTTTGTTAGATTATAGAGAAATATATTATGCCATATAAAAAATGAGGCGGCGGCTTATAAGATTTGTGAAGAAACAAAAAATTGAGTTGTTAATTTTTGAAGGTAGTCGACTTTTCTTAGTGACTCCAACTTGACTACAACTACTGGCAAAATTTTTGAGTTGTAAAAAAATGGACGGCAACACAAAAACAATATTGTGACAAAAATACTTTTTTTGAGTTTTTTTATATACAGTTGTGTCAAATAGATTGGAAATTGAAACGATTTCTTTTTTGAGGATAACAAAAATTATGAGTTGGGCAAAAGGTTTTGTGGTTGGGGGAAGGATGATAGGTGAGGGTGAGGGTGCGGTGCGGTGAAAATATTTGAAGGAGTGTAGATTCCACTTTTTGACTAGTATTCCAGCAAAATTTCTGTTTTTGGAATACTATTTTTTTGCAGTTTTTTTGCAAAAATAAAAAAAAATACTGTCTTGTAGGGACGTTTTTTTCTCGGGTTAAAGGATGTTATTAAAAGAGAGTAAAAAAACGTGGAGTACAAGTTGTGTAAAGGCTTGTTTTAGTAATGGGTAGAATATAGGGAAGATTAAAAAATATTCCGTTAGAAAAAAATCTGTGAAGTTTTATTTTTGGTTGTTGTTTGTTTTTTTGATTTTGGAGAACTCACCATTTTTAACCAAATGGTCGTGATTAGGAGTTGATTCTTCTCGTCCTTTTATACAGAATTGAGAGAGACACAGACACAGAGAAAATTGTTTGAAGAAGAGAGATAGGACACACACACGATAACGTTCACAATTCACGATTGGTTGGGTGGTTGGTGGAGAGTGGAAGAAGAGAAGGGGAGCACATGCAAAAAAATACAGAGACTGATAGAGACACGAGCCGAAAATACAAAATATGTTGCTTTCAAAAAAACTTTCGGTTTTTCCCGTATAAAATCAAGTTTACACATAATATAGATATAGACATGGATATATAGAATCTAAAAAATGGTTTTATATTCTGGAATAATAACATATATGGCTTATGGCTTCCTTTTTACCTTATTAGCATTTTACTAGACAAATATATAAAGATATTTTGTAATTAAAACGTTGCTGTTTCGTCAAAAGATTTACTTATAAGGGTGGAGATATTTAATTAAAAACGAAGGGGAACAAGATACGATAGAATCCAATCTTATCAAAACTGTTTGCTTGACATAATAATATCACAACAACAACATCAAGTACACGATAATCAAATACACTCAAGGGTTCTTATTACGTTGTTGAAGAATACAAGCCAATTTAAATTCGTTCACTGTACACTACACACACAAAGAGAAAAAATTATTATATTATTTTCAGGCATAATATATGCTGGAGATTGTTTTTCGTGTGTGTCCTACCATATTTTATGTATTACATACCTGGAGATCAAAATCGCTGCAATAATGATTAACTTTGGGGAAAAATATCATGTAGACCCAAACAACACTTGACGTAGCCTAAAGATATACCTTGACATACCCTAATGTTATATGTGCCATCTACGCAAAAATAATTTTCTCCTGAAAAAAATAGTAAAACTTGTTAAACCCGACCTTATTTTGTAAATTATTATGTTGTTGCTTGACATGCTTTGTAAAAAGGGTTAATAAGCGGGGGAGATAGTTTGTCATGTTTGGGGAGAATAAATAAGCAGGGATTTGTAGTATGAATTATGACCAGTCTACACAAAAATGACGACGGACGGATATGATGATGACCATGAACATCTTCATCTTCTTCAGAGTTGGCTGTTGTGTCGTTGGTTGCGAAAAAACCTGATTTTAATATCTCTCTTGATTGAAGTTATTTATTATTGTGAAAATAACCGCTGGAAATTTACTTTTTCACGCGGTGATGATGCGTGGTGGTAGTATAAATATATATATTTTTTACCTGCATGACACAAAAACGGGGATAAACAGGTTGTGCAAAAATACTTATTAGAGATGATGTTTTTAATATCAAATTCATTCAAAAAATATTATATAGCTCAGGTGTAGGCCAATGTAATTGTCCATGAGAAAATTGACAGATGGGAGCGAGAGCGATGATCACGAAAAAATCACATCACGATCATGATCATAGTTATAATAGTGCTATAGAGAGAGGGGTAGATGAGAGGACACATTGAGTTTTTCTACCTGCAAAATAAATATATAGTTTAAGAAAGGGTAATATAAATATAGATATATATTAAAATGAGAAAATAAAAAAGGGTTGCGCATTCTCATTTCTACACACTGCTGCATTCAAAGGCTATACATAGATATATATATATATATATGGTCAGTGTTATTCATAAGAACAACAAGATAAGAACAAAGATAAGGGAAAATTCTGAAACAGGTATAGAGAGAGTATATTGTTTGGCTGATTTGGTTTTAGTCAAGTTTTTGCACTACCAATAAATATAGATGAAAGAAGGGAACAATTAAATGTTATATAAATAGATAGATATATAGATAAAGGTAATACTGTATATATTGTATAGATAACACTATAATGCGGACATTGAAAAAAGAACATAAAAAGTTTTTATATCACGGCATATGGCATCACATTGCTCTTGTAATAGATGTAAAAAATGCACTGCAGCTGGCAAGAACGAAATGGATATATTGTCAGAAATATGTGACTTTATGACTATTTAGCCATATCATGTTAAAAGGAAAAAAATAATAAATTATTTGTCTTTGAATGATATTCTAAGGAAGAGAGAGATTCGGGGGAGGAGTGAACGGAATAACAATTTCCATAAAAAATCTCCCATGAGCGGAAAGGAATGAATACTTATTGAACTCAATAACTTTTCAATTTGGATTGGACTGAAAGTTGCGTCAATCGGAATGAAAAGATTTTCAAGAAACCAGAAAGAATATGAAATTAAACTTGATCATCAAAGAATATTTATCTATTGTTAAAAAATAAAAGCAACTAATATGATATGATATGAAAAGTCAATATTTCGCCTTTGATGTTTTCATAGTTTATTTGAAGTATTCACTTTCCTTCAGGATGCAACTTTTAGGGCTCAAGGGAAAAGAGATTAAAAATGGAAACATTTTGTTTGACTTGAGAAAATATTTGATGTATGATCCACTGCCGGCTACTGAAATGAAGAAATAACTGGAGTGCTTACATTCTTAATAAAAAAACTGATATGAATTGGTTTGCATGCACAGTTTAACTTAATTCCACATATAAAAAAATAATCAACTTTCTGTCCAATATCCCGGTTTTTTATGATGCTCTCGTGGACACAGTCCCGGGTAATAAAAGGCAATAAAAGAATCAGATTTTGAGAGCTGGAACAAGACGAAACGCGAGAAAATGCCAGACCAAAGCTGATCGTCAAATGCAGTAAATAAAAAAAAATGACTAGAAGTGGACAAATATAACTCAATAAACAAAACTATTGTATAATACTAGAACTTTTTACAGCTTCAAACAAGTCAATGTCATACTTTGTTGCGTGTAAAGTAAACATATTTATCGTTAGAGTACATTTAATTTCAACAGCAGTACTTTCATCTAATATAAGAGGACAACATAAAGGATAAACCAGGGTAAATTAAATATTATGTCCATCAGCAATCTTGCTTGAATAATAAAATTGGGTAGGTCACGATTATGGAATAAAGTGTTGACTGGAATATTTATAACAAACTTATAATAAGCTGAAAATAATGATAGAGAAAATCTTAAATTAGAAATAATTAAGATTTCACCACCTTTTCCTGTAGGTGCCTTCGAATTTGAGTTTTATTTGTACTTATTTGTTAATTCTTGAGAATTTTAAAGTTTTTTTCTTTGTAAACTTGGATAGCAAATGACAAGGGAGGCTCTTTTTGTTCAGTTATGTTTTGATTTTGTTTTACACAAACTTACCAAATTTAGCCACGTATTCGTTATAAGAATTTGATTTTTTTCATCCTACAACAATGAAACGACAACAGAGTCATATAAATGGATTATCAAGAAAATCACATGTATTTCTTTTAAAAAACTCGTTATAAATAATAAATGTGTTTCCGTCAGTCCTCTCTAACGGGATAAAGAAAAGTAGTCTACACTCTATTGGATAACCATCTTATATACTTTGGTTCTGTAGTCATGTTTGTAGTTTTGTGAATGGAAAGAAGCTTATTTCAATATTACTCTTGGAGATAGAGAAGAGGACATTGTTAATGACATCAAGTGGAAAAGCGAAAATAGTGAGTGGGATGATAAGTATATATGATAAGTTGGTAACGTTGCGTCACCCGCTTTTGCATTTTCATTCACGTGTATCCCCCCGCACCACCAGGAATAGTTACTTCCTACGAGGAAATATACAAAGGGCTGAGACTGATTCTATTTTGCTCTAGCAGTAACATCAGCAAAGAGAGAAGAAGCCCGGTTTTACAACAGATGAATGGACTCCCAATATATTGGGAGGTTGGAGGAGAAAGTCGAAAGAGAAAGTACGTGCTCCAGTGGAAAGGAAGTGGAAACGGGAGAGAAAGAGCACCCGAATACATTTTAAACTTGTATATTATCTCCCATTCCTTGGCTGAGGGAGAGGGAGATGCTGACTCAAAAAATTTCAGATGGATAAGGTTCAGCAATAGAGTCCATCCTCCTCCTCCTCTGCTTCATAAATGGAACGTTGCTCTCTGGAAAAAATAAGTTGGGAGCAGAGAACCAGCAGCCAACAAGACCCTATACCATTGTCATACAGACAGGAGAGGACCCCAGTATATTCCCTGTGCATAGATACCTACATATTAAAAAAATATGTAATCTCTGTACTGGATGCTGGGATATGGTTATATTATGGTCATATCTGTGTCTGGCTGACTAGAGGAAAGGAGAAACAGACGCATTGCGACATTACAAGAGCCTCGTCCGCAAATCTTCCATCCATGGCTTTCCTTTTTTCACTGTTCGCAGGATGTCTTTGTACCGTTCTCCCTTTACTTGTCTAGCACATTCCCACACAGCTTACGAGAGTGAAAGTAACATTGGAAAAGAGGGGGACTATAATGTGTAACCGGGGTAGCCTATTCTGACCGAGTCAGTTTTGTGCTCAGTGAAGATGATCTCACGCTCCTTTCCCCTCTTTCCTATTCCCTCCAACTCACGTAGAGAGTAACACTTACGTATAAGCTATGGTGTAACCTTTAAGGGATTAGAAAGAAATTGAAAAATGCGAGGAATTAATTTGTATATATGTGCTTTTGCTTAGCAAGGCGAAAATTATCTTGTGAGAATTTCCACCGGAAAACAGACCATCGCTTTTTGGAGGATGAAACCAGAGAGAAGTCCTAACAATAAATAGGAGGGGAGAAGTCTAATAAAGAACGTGTGGTCTCGTTTCCTCCACACTTTAAGGTGGGGGCTAAAGCGGTATATGGGTTTTTTGTGGCTCTCAAAATTCACGAGGGAATAGCAAAAATGGAGACTCACTTTTCATCGTGTCATCCTAATAATCCTCAATGTACTTTAAGTTTCTTTTGGGAAATGGAAAGGCAAATGGAAGAGTTTTTTCCTTGCGAACTTTCTCCCATCTTTTTTTGTCTTTTCTTCCTCATTAAACATGGAGGCTGTTGTGAGATAAAAAGCTATAAGCCTAATTGTAATTATTTTATTGGGGAAGTGGGAGTAGTGGGAATGAAGCCTGCTTGTCTAATTACGGAAAGAGTTGGATTTCGCGAGGGAATGGGGATAGGAGAAAATTAAGGGGGGAATAAATCCAGTAGGAACTTGATCCTGAATCACGTCTAGGCATTATCATTATTAGGGTTTTAATCATGCTGATTTTACTTCAAGGCTAATTACAGTTTTTTTTAGAGGGAAAAGGAAAATATTGTTTGGAAGATGGAAGCTAGCTAAATGCTGTATTGGCTTTCATATAAAAAGGGAGAAGAGGTGGGTTGGATTTTTCTGTGCCTATTTAGTTTTGTTGTTTGTGCAAACATTTTCGAAACTAGTTCCGTATATCATGTTGTGTTTGCACTTAATAGCGTATCAGACGTACCTACCTTGTAGTCGTTACAGGTAAAGAAGGTTGAGGATATTGTTATTACACGTCTGACAAGTTTATTGCTTGTTATAGACAATGAACTTGCTAATAATCACTTCCACGCAAACTAATAATTTCTTTCTATGGAATTGAAGAAATATTGAAGACGCAAAATTCCATTTTCCCTAAATCAATTTAATGACTTTGTCCTCATTAACAAAATTACGTAACAAGTCTAATACAAAACTCGGAAAAATACTAATGAATTTTATGTTTGTTGCATTTCTCACTCCTTTCCATTATTCTTCTCATCATCACGCTGTTGATACTACACGTTCCTCTTTCCTCCCACCCTCCCGTGCTGTTGTTGTTTTGCGGTCCTTTCTTTCCCCTGACAAGGTTTCCTTTTCAAGAAAGAATCAGGCGAGAAAAAGAAAAATCGTCTTTCAACAGTTTGATCGATAGGCTTCCCTATTCAATCCAGTGAAGGCAAAAAAAAACTACTATGGCCCAGTCTCCCATCCCTGTTTCCACTTTCTTTTCTATGCATAAGCCCTTGTCCTCCTTCATCCTTCCCATCACCATCCCAAAAGGTATCACTTTTCATCGTTTATATACATCCAATATCGGTAGAATGGATGGTGATGGTGGCATGAACGCATGGAATCAGGATTTGAGGAGGAAGCAACAGCCCGCTTTCCTTTCAATAATAAAATGATTGTAATTACAATGACGTACCTGTAAAGTTTTTGTAGTATAATAATTCATAATATTCAAATATTTTGTTGAAAATTTGAATTTTGGAGTTTTTAATCAGTGATTTTTCAGTGACTATGTAACTGACACTGATGAAACATATACCACTGAAATCAGTAATTGAAAT
>JAQGAG010000135.1:0-23506 GCA_034696835.1 Lepidocyrtus lignorum
GCTTACCATGAACAACACGGCATTCCTCCCGACTTCAACAACCTCCCCCTTCCCAAGCATAAACAAACTGCACAAAAAAAGCTTACCATGAACAACACGGCATTCCTCCCGACTTCAACAACCTCCCCCTTCCCAAGCATAAACAAACTGCACAAAACAACGCTTTCCAACGACAGTTACATACTCCTATTAAATCAGTTCATCCCATACTTCCCGGGTATCAACTAACTGCAAAAAACTAACTGCACTTTTTTTATTTACAATCAATCTTTCCTTCCGACTCAGTCAACCTTTCAATTCCCCATCATCAGAATTGCGCTTTTACCGACCGTAAGTTATTCCCCCCAACTCAGTTAACCCCCGTCTTCCTTGGAATTAACTATCTGCAGAAAAATGCTTTAAACTGACAACAAGTGATTCTCCCAATACAACTTCAACCCATATTCTGGCTACCCCATACTCAACAACTTCATCCCATATTCCGGTTACTTCATATCATCACATATTCTGGCTACCCCATATTCAGGTGACCGAATATTCAACAACTTCATCCCATATTCCGGTTAGCCCATATTTATGTGTATGATACAACTTTGGTATACCAAGTGTCCAAGTAGATCCTCCCATATTCAAGAGTGTACGTCCATATTCAAGAGCACCATGCAACATTTATCCTCCTCCCATATTCAAAAGCATCCTGCCACATTCAACCTAACCAACCTCTTCCTTCCCAAACATGAACTAACTGCACAAAAAATGCTAACCATGACCAACACGGCATTCTTCCCAAGTTAAACAACCTCCCACTCCCCCAGCACATTTCTCACGACACCATTAACCTATATTCCTCCCCTCCCCAAACAACTAACTACAGAAAAAATAAGCTTACCACCGACCAACTCACATTCCCCCCGACTCAGTGACCCTCCCAATTCCCCCCAGCAGAACCTGCAATATAATATAAATAATTTATTACTCCACAGTCATCCCAACACGACAATCACTTTATAAAACAATTATATATTTCACCCAATAAATAACTAAAGAAAAAAAATAACATTACCATCGACCGACGGTTTTTCCCCCCACTCAGTCTACCGCTCACTTCAACCAGCATCAACAAACTGCAGACAAATTAAACTTTTTATAAACAACACGGTGTTGACCCCGACTCCGTCATCCTCTCACTTACCCAGCATATAAAATATTTGCAAAAAAGCTCTCCATCGAGCAACCCGACATTCCCCCCAACTCAAACTAACTTCTACTTCAACCTGCATCAACTAACTGCAGATAAGTACACTTTTCATCAACATGACGGTATTTTCCCCCACCTCTGTCTACCTCCACCTCCTCTGCATCAACTAACTGCAGACAACTACACTTTTCATTAACAGTTCCCTCAATATCATATCAAACACTCAGACCTCCACAATCATCCTCACACGTTAATCTCCTTTATTCCTTCCTCTCCAACAGTAACTGCATGCAAGTATTCCGACCAGACCTCCACAATCATCCCCACAGGACAACCTCCTCAACTTCTTGCCGTTACCCGGCAGTACTTTCGAATAACTATTTGTATACCCATACCTATTCATGAACTTCATCCCATATTCCGGTACCCCATATTCAACAACTTCATCCTATATTCTGGTACCACATATTCAACAACTTCATCCATATTTAGTTTACCCCATATTCCGGTACCCCATATTCAAGAACTTCATCCCATATTCAGTGATCTCATTTTAACTTCTCAAGTGTCCAAGTAGATCCTCCCATATTCAAGAAACATTTAAAAATCTATCCCTACACGACAATCAATTATATTCCCCCCCCCCTACGAGTATTTGCTTTCCTTTCCATTGAACAACAAAATATTAACCCGACACAATCAACCTCTCACTTCCCTTGCATCAACAAACTACACAGAAAAACGCTTTCTACCTTCAAACACTTACTAGCCGAATCAGTCAACCTTTTACTTCCTCAGCACCAACTATCTGCACAAAAAAAGATTTCCATAAGCAACACGGCATTCCCCCTGACATATTCTACCTCCCACTCCCCCAGCATCCCCTAACTGCAGTTAAGTACACTTTTCATAAACCCAAAGGTATTTTCCCCCTAATTGGTCTACCTCTACCTCCCCTGCATCAACTAACTGCAGATAAGTACACTTTTAATGAACCTGACGGTATTTGTCCCCGACTCTGTCTACCTATCACTTCCCCTGCATCAACTAACTGCAAATTAGTACACTTTTCATGAACTCGAAGGTATTTCCCCTCGACTCTGCCTACCTCACAACTCCCCAGCATCACCTAACTGCAGATTAGTACTTTTTTTATGAACCTGACGGTATTTCCCCTCGACTCTGTCTACCTTCTACTTCTAAAAATTTACATATTTGTTTTTTACCCCAATAGTTCCTGCAATATAATATCAAACACTCAGACCTCCCCAATAATCCCCGCAAGACAACCTCCTCAACTTATTCCCGCTACCCGGCAGTACTTTCGAATAATATCTGTATACCCATATTCAAAATTTTCATCCCATATTCAGGTTACCCCATATTCATGTGCATGATCTCATGTTCAGTTTACCCCATATTCAAGTGCATGATTTCACACTAGCATCCCAAGTGTCCAAGTAGGAGCCTCCGATATTCAAGACCATCTTGCCACATTCAACCTCCTCCCATATTCAAGAGTGTACGTCCATATTCAAGAGCATCCTGCCACATTTAACATCCTCCCATATTCAAAAGAATCCTGCCACATTCAACCTAACCACCCTCCTCCTTTCCAAACATGAACTAACTGCACAAAAAAACGATTTTCCATGAACAACACGGCATTCCCCCCGACATATTCCACCTCCCACTTACAGAGCACCAACTAACTGTATAAAAACGCTTTCAACGATCACCACATATTTTTCCCCCATGCATAATCAACCTCCAACTTCCCATTCAACAACTAACTGCAGACAAATTACACTTTTCATCTGCAACTAATCATTCCTCCCAACACATTCAACCTCCAACTTCCCACTCAACAACTAACTGCAGACAAATTACACTTTTCATCTGCAACTAATCATTCCTCCCAACAAATTCTACCTCCCACTTCCCCTTCAACAACTAACTGCAGACAAATTACACTTTTCATAAGCAACACGGCATTACCCCGACATATTCTACCTCCCCCATCCCCATCAACAACTAAAAACAGATTTTCAACGGCAATAGCAAATTCCCATTAACACAATCAAACCCAACTTCCCCTTCATCAACAAAATGCAGATACCTACACTTTTCATGAACCCGACGACATTTGCCCCTCACTTTCCCGCAATCAACTAACTGCGGATAATTGGGATTTCAACGGTCAACAAACAATCCCCACGAACCAGTCTACAGCCTGATTTCCCTTAATCACCTAACTGCAGATTAGTTTTTTTCATGAACCCGACGGTATTTCTCCCTAACTCTGTCTACCACCCACTTCCCCTGCATAAACTAACTGCAGATAAGTACACTTTTCATGAAGGCGACGGTATTTCCACCCGACTCAACCAACCTCCTCCTTACCAAGCATAAACTAACTGCACTAAACACGCTCTCAACGACTAAGACATATTCCCCCGACTCAGTCACCCTCCTACTTCCCCCCTAGAACTAACTTCAGAACAAAACGCTTTCAACGACCACCACATATTCCCCCCGACTCAAGCAACCTCCTCAACTTATTCCCGCTACCAGGCAGTACTTTCGAATAATATCTGTATACCCATATTCAAAATTTTCATCCCATATTCAGGTTACCCCATATTCAAGTGCATGATCTCACTCTAGCATCCCAAGTGTCCAAGTGGATCCTCCCATATTCAAGACCATCATGCCACATTCAACCTCCTCCCATATTCAAAAGTATACTATCATATTCAAGAACAATATACCATATTCAACCTTCCCATATTCAAAAACGCCTTGTCAAATTTAACATTTATAATTTCATAACTATTTCATTAGGTACTTCAGACCTTTAAAAATCATCCCCACACCACGCTATTCTCTTCGTCTTTCCCCCGACATAATAAACCTCCTCCTTCCCAAACATGAACTAACTGCACAAAACAACGATTTCCACGAAGATCACGGCATTCCCCCCGACATAATAAACCTCCTCCTTCCCAAACATGAACTAACTGCAGAAATATTACACTTTTCATAATCAACACGGCATTACCCCCGGACACATTCTACCTCCCACTTCAACCAGCATCACTTAACTTCAGAAAAAAACGCTTTTAATGAACAACACGGCCTTCTCCCCATTCTGTCTACCTCACAACTCCCCTGCATAACTAACTGCAGATTAGTACACTTTTCATGAACGCGACGGTATTTCTCCCTAACTCTTCTACCCCCCACTTCCCCTGCATAAACTAACTGCAGATTAGTACACTTTTCATGAACCTGACGGTAATTTTCCCTCGACTCTGTCTACCTATCACTTCCCCTGCATCAACTAACTGCAAATTAGTACACTTTTCATGAACTCGAAGGTATTTCCCCTCGACTCTTCCTACTTGCTTAATTAACCTGTCCCAACCCCCTACTTCCTCAGCATCGACTAACTACAGAAAATACCGCTTTCCAACGGCAATTGCATATTACCCCCGCCTCAATGTACATTTACCTTCCCAGGCATGAACTAGCTGCTTAAAAAAGCCTTCTAACGACAAAAACATATTCCCCCTGACTCAGTTAACCCCCTTATGCCCCTGCATCGACTAACTAAAGAAAAGAACGCCTTCAATTGACAATTACATATTCCCCGACAAAGTCAAACTTCCACTTCCATACAGGACGTACAAGCAAAAAAAAGAGCTTTCTACAGAAAACGACATATTTTCTCCCACACAAGTTAACTTTTATGGTCCTCGCAAAAACTAACTGCAAAAAACATTACAATTCCAAAATCTCCAAAAACACGGCATTTCCCCTACAATAACAACCTACCAATTTCTTTCAAGAACTAACTGCAGAGCTTTACACCTTCAACCACTTACCACACCAGACAGAATCAACCACCAATTACCCCCCAAGAACTAACTGCAGAAAAACACTGTCAACCATACATTCACACTGACACAAATTTTATCATGTCCTAAGAACTAACTGCAGAAAAGATTTGCTTCCACTACCCCAGACGAGATTCGAATCTGAACACCATAAGGGAAAATCCTATCCTCTCATCGCTAGACAAGACTGCCTTGGCTCTGATAAACTTTCACCGAGTTTGCTAGTAGTTGTATGTTGGCAAGAAAATACAAGCGGTACGAGCTTTCACCTACTAACTGTTAGTATTAACATCACGTGATCGTAACGTGAAAGCTTAGACCTGCAGCTAACATTGCATTCTCACGTGTTCAGAGAGTGAAAGATTGGACTTTGGACAGGACTTTGGACTTTGTACTTTGAGTTATTAAATTGATATTCAGGAGTAAAAATTTTCAAAAAGTACCTGTATCATTTTCTCCCATGCAAGTCTTTAAGGAAACGCTTGCTTTTAATATTACGCGATGAGAAGTGAAAGCTTGGACTTTGGACGGGCAGCAATGTTTGTATTTGCATACCACACGTATGATAAAGGTAAAGGAAGAAAATTGCTTGAAAAGTACCTGTATCATTTTCTCCCAAGCAAGTGTATAAGGAAACGCTTGCTTTTAATATTACGCGATGAGAAGGTGAAAGCTTGGACTTGGACGGGCAGCAGCGTTTGTATTTGCATAAAACACGTATGATAAAGTTGAAGAAAGAAAATTGGTCGAAAAGTACCTGTAGCATTTTCTCCCAGAACCGCTTGCTTTTCATATTACGCGATGAGAAGGTAAAAGTTTCGACAGGCAGCAGTGTCTTAATTTGATTAACAAAGAGAGGGAAAAGTCAAGTTTTGGAATAGAACCTGCAGCATTTGTCCTAAGCATGTTAGCTTACATGTATCATGGTATAAGAAAATTTGCTACTGGACGAAATGAAATGGAAAAGTTTAAAATTGTACGTTTTCTCCATTCATTAACAAATTGACTTTACAAATCTCATGGACATTAACAAAGAAAAAATACACGTCAGCGTAAGAAATGACGTTCAAAACGCCCCCTGCGTATACCAGTAGTGGAAAAAGCAGACGACAGAATAATTTTCGAGCATACGCTCCATGCGATTCTGGTGACTATAAAAGGCTCCCTCTCCCAAGCCACCAGTCATGTTCCAGAGGCCGACTTGCAGAGTCAACCTCTCTCCGGGAAGTCATAACTTTTTGATTTTGTTTCCTACATTTCTTGGGAACTTTGAATTGTTATATTCCCAACCGGGCAATAAGCAAAAACTTTGCTCAAACATTCCAGGCGGCTGGAATTTTTTCAAACGAAAAAAAGGAAGCCTTCCTAACTTCGTATTGAAGACGACCCCTTTATCGCTTCATAATGGTAAGTTACATTGAAGTTAATTACCAAAACTTCCACATTACAGCAACAAAACTGAGCTATAAGTACTTAATTATGAATCGTGATGCATTTTTTTTCTTTTCTAATTTTCAGGAGCAAAGGGGCAATGGGACAGGATGTCATGGTCATGGTCACAATGGGGCAGGATGTCATGGTCAACTTCCATCCCAGAAGCATCACAACATCGTGGTCGGTACTGAAGCACGTGAAAACATTTCCGATGATGGAGCAATGGAAGGAAAGGATGTTGTGATGTCTAACACTATTCCAATTGGGAAACCACCAGGACCACCTCCAAGGAATATTGGGCTGCACTTCCTGAGGAATCAAATTGGTCGTACTGAAGGTTATCATCAACCATCACCATCTATCACAAACCGTGAATTGTTGGCGTCCAGGGTCAGAAAATGGTCAGGATCCCAAGATGACGAAGTGGAACCTTTACTTGTGAAACTGAAGCAACAATCATACGTTGGAAACAGAGGCCGGATTATGAATCCCGAAATGGACGCTACTAGTAATTGGATCCAAATTGATACCTCCAGCAAGTCACAGGTATAAAAAAAGTTTCTTATTATTATTTAAAAAAAATATTTTAGAAAAAAATATTTTATATTTTTATCATTCGAACCTAACGATTAATTAACCAACTATTAAGTGATTTGATTTTTTATATGTATTACAGATTGGAGTTGCCAGTAATGTAATATGGACCAATAAATACATTTCCCAAGATGCTAGCGGGACCAAAATGTATGAAGAGTGCTTCTACATTTTTCCACCTCCATCCTATCAATTCATGATGGTAGAAAAACGTCATAGCCATGGACGTATTTTCCACACTGAAATACTTCAGGGTCAAGGTCCACGTGCAAATGAAGCCTGTGAGTTTCTCATCACACTTGATAGCTCCAATATGCTGAGAGCATTCGAATTGGAAAAGAGATCCACAACAAAGGAGCTACAATTAGGCCGAGCCAATCTTCCAATTCCTATCCGATACAAGGAATTTGCCATCCTTCAGGATAATCGAGAAATCCTAGTTTTTGGATATGACGCGAAGCAAAAGGTCAGAGCTATAATGATCCTTAACTTTCCACCTTGGTGGAATTCTGTTTCAATTATTTACATTGATGATAACTTGAACATTAATGTTAAAGTTACAGATGAGTACTGCTTCATTGAACCTGATGGCACACCAAAGCTAGTTGTCGTAACTGCATGGAAATCTTTTTTGGAAAAAGCAATTCCTATTCCTTCAACTCGGTCAACGTCAAAAGACCAATTGAATGTAGCAGGAGAATGGAAACTCACGGATATGCCTTCCCGTATTTTCCAAATTGAAGTACCTGCAGGAAAATATGAGTTTTTTAACTTTCCAGACTCTCCCATGCTCCACCTGAAATCTGCTAAAATTGGAAATCAATTACAGACCATATTTCCAATGACAAAAGATGCAACAAGACGTACAAACTTTCGACTTGATAGTGCTGGAAATTACCTTTGGAATCATGAATCCATTGTAATTCCATTTCCCGATAAAACGACCCGATTACTTGTCACTAATGTGGACTTGTACGTAAATCGTGAAGTTGTTCTGACATTTAAAAAATCAGACAAAAAAGGCCTTGATTTTGACTTTTGTTTCCCTTTTCGTGGTGAAACTCTAGATCATAAAGATGAGCATGAGGATGATGCTTTACAAGCGTGTGACGAATCATTTCCTAATCAATGCGTGATGGCAATCGATTATTGCGAAAAATTGGAGTTGATGGCAGTCTTGTTTGTGCAAGATGATACCTTTCAGGTTAAAATGTATCATGCAACTACTTTACAGTATTTTATGGCACTTCCAATCATTCACCGACACAACACAACCCACTACAATGTCTCCGACATTGACCAAGCCAAACTGTACTTTCATCATGAGTTCTTAATGGTGAATTTCAAGTTTAAGAAAATGGAAGGCGAGACTAAACCAACGACAGAAATTTACGTGTGTGGACTTTTGGGAAAATTCAACTGTTAAGTACTTACTACGAGACTACTTAAAGAATATGATATATTCTACGCAATTAAATATTAAAGATCATTATTTAACGAAATTAAATATTGAGAAATAATTTTTACCTCTTGTAATTTTAAAAAGTGGTATAACTTAACTAAATAAATCTTTTATGAATTCCAAAACAAAATTATAATTTACCTTTTGATTCCTTTTTATTTTCACTTAATAACTCATAGATCATTCAAGTCATACTATTTCATTCAAATAATTCGGATTCACAATAAATACCTATAAAAACACTCATAATTGCATATTTGGTTTCGGAATCACACGGATGAATGGAAGAACTGGACAGTTGTTTGTTGTCTTTTTCATATGTCGCTTCACATTAACGATGTAGTTATACTGGATTCCACAAGTCGGACATTTATACTGCTCCTTTTCAGTCTTTTCCAAATGAGTGATGGAGTGACGATCCAGATCAATCTCGGTCTTGAATTTCCTGTAAATTTTAATTTAAAAAAATAGTTTAATACGGGTATTGTTATATTAGGAATTCATCAACATCATTCAAAAAAATAAAAAGCATATTATTATTTAATTATAATTACATTCCACAGTCATCCACAGTACAGGGAAAATCACGGATTTTTTTATGAACTCTATTATAATGAAGCTCATATTTACAATCAAACCGGAACATTTTGCTGCATTTCGAGCACTTCCAGGCGATGGTAGTGACAGGTCTTCCAACTTTACGGCGTATAGGTGGACATGTAGAAATGGCCCCCGAGTAACGTTTAGAAGGAATGGGTAATGGACGAATTCGTAACTTCCTGGAATACTTCCGAGCGTCAACGGTTAATTTGGGGGGGTCAACAGGAATGGAACAACTTTCAACGTCGTGGTTCTCACTTTCACTAGGCTGAGTATATTGAGTAGCTCCCGATTCATGAACATTGGAGGAAATGATTGTTGCTGCAGGTCCTAAATTTTCATCACATCGTGGAAGACAAATCTCCAAACTCTTAAGATTCACAGTACGTGGTGGTGACACTTTTTTCTTTTGTTTTCTGGGTCTTGAACTTAAAGTAGGCACTGCATAACTAACAAGGTTCCAGACTTGTGCTTCAAGCTCTGGCGATGGAAGCTGATGAGGTATTATTGGTGGTGCTGGTAATGACGGTACCTTCTTCTTCATGTTGGTTAAAATCCTAAATGTCCGTTCTTTGGAAGTTTCCGGTTGACAATTAAGACGAATTTACGAATACAATTAAGACGAATTTACAAAAAGAGCTTTAAAACTTATAACTAAACCACAACGCGATAAATGTCTTCGTGGCAGTATGACACAGTAACACACACCCATCATCAACACAACAACAAACAGAGAGACAGCAGATGTTCTATGTGCCGGCATGAATTTGGCGGACTTTTTGACAGACCGTCTCAAGTTGCCCCATTCAACCATGGCATGGAAGTTTTACATGCCAAAGTATGTATGATGCAACATGCAGCGTACCTTTGTTCGTTCTAAGCATGCATTTAGGAACATTAGCACAAATTATTGGTTTCATCTGTGCATTTTATATTTAGCGAAACATGCGTATTGCGGGTCCACCATTTTGTACTTTGCATATTTGGCTGCACTTGAAGTAACGAGACAAAGTAGGTAAAAAACGTTAAAGTGAACGTTTACGTACATTTTGAGTAAAAACGCTCTTTCTTCAGACTCAGTAGCAAAAATTCTCTGCTCGGATGATGAGGTTGACTTTTTAAAGCTGATTTTATCAACTGAATTAATTGTGGTTAAAAATAAATTACCTAAATAATAAATAATTCCAACAAAAAAGTTGGGACGGGACAAAAAAGGGAGTTGAGGTCAGATTGAAATGGTAATGATACTACAATTATAAAATAGTTTTAAATTATAATTTAAATACACTCATCTACTTTAATTTAATTTCATAAACCCTTTACGTATAATTATAATTGATATTAAATTAATATTTACTTATCATAATAAATTAGGCGGACCGTCAGGAACTGGAGCAATGGAACAATGATCCCGGTGGAAACAACAGACCCTTGGTAGCTATACATGGCATCATAGGAGATACTTTGCGAAGAGAAGAAGGACTTGCGGCTTATGCCAGAGTGACCAACAGTGCAGCCACATTAATTATGGAAAGGAGAAACACTGCTAGATTGTTTCAAATCAGAGGTCAGTCCTTGGAAGGTGGAGGACCTGCAATCGTTCATCCCGTGACAATCGACCTGCCGTTGGACCATACAGCAACCGGAAATCATCAAGGACGGCCTAATAGAGATGCACAAAATAATGGAGACTGGATCCGGATTAATGTAGAGTTGCCATTTGGAGACATACAGGTAATTTTTTTTATTCAAACTATTATTAAAATGTTTTTAAGGTAATTAATTCAAAAAGAAAAGAAAGAAAGAGAAAAATTTATTTTAGATATTTTATTATTTTTAAATTTATTTTTAAAATCTGTTATTGTACGTTTTCAATAGACGGACGTTATTGATAAATTCATATGGTCCAATTGCAAGAACCCATCATCAGCAAGTAGCAGCAGCATCGGACCATTTTTGGAAAAATTTTACGAATTTTCCGCTGGAACGTTAGGAATTCGATCAATCTACCACCGTGAAGTGAACCAAGACATCATCATGACCAGACAACTGCAGTATCGAAACGAAGAACATCAACGCGACTACAGTTTCCTCATTTCATTGTACAAGGGAGGCCAACTAAGGGCATTTAATTTGAAAACTCTAAAACCAACGGATGACTTACAACTTCGCATCAACATTTGGGATCCTCCGGTTCATTCTTATGAAGGTTTCGAAATCAACGAAACAAATCAACAAATTCTGGTGTTTGCAACAAACGAAATCCACCATCTTGAAGCCATTATCATCTTCCAATACCCACCAGGTTGGACACGTGTATCAATCATCCATGTTTTACATCAAGACGTGGATATCCAGTTTCAATTCCATCATGATATTTGCTTCATGATTGACGAAGACAACGACGTGAATGTAGCTTCTTGGAATGATGTGATGGATATGCATCAACCGATTATTGAACCCAACAACCGAACACCAGCACGAAATTTAATTGTGGACCAACGATTAAGATTTGTAGAAATGCCAGCAAGCAACATCAATCTTAGAATGAGAGATCCAAAAATTCGATTCTTGAACATTGCACCATCCATGATTTGGGCAAGGAGGAACCATGCAATCAATTTCTACACACTTTCGTCATCTGATGAAGATCGAGAGCCTCCATGTTATCGCTTTGTATGGAATCCACCTGGAGACCTTGGATGTTATGCGACAACAAAAGTAAAGGCTTTTCCAGACAAGACATCACGCGTGCTAATTTACAATACCAGAATCTGCAGAGATGCTGTGGTGACATTTCAAGAAAATGGAAGACGCATCATTGTTCGAGTTCAAAACAGCCCATTTCATACTGGAGGAAGCCAATCTAGTTCTTGTGAACAGCATGAATGTGTGTTGGCCATAGCATTTTGCAGTCAACTCAATTCTCTTGCAGTATTGGTTTGCCAAGGCGAAACTTTTCATGTCAAGTTTTGTAACCCTACTACCTTTAGAGCAACAAAGACCCTTCCAACTGTCCAAAGAATTTCAGATGGCCACCTTGCGATTGGATTCATCAAAAGTGCCTCTATGAAATTTACTCTAGAATTTACATGCGTTAAAATAAAATGCTATGCTAGAATGAGTAGTCCTAGGACTTTTGTTAAAGAGGTATACATGTGTGGACTCATGAATGGGTGATTGATGATGTAAACTTTTGTTAGCATCTTTCTCATTTAGTTACAAATGAATTTAATTATTGAAAAGAAAAAAATGTAACTCTACTGAATCGACAACAGTTTACAACTTTTAATTAATGAATTGACTTAACGTATTATTATATATCCCTACCCTCATAGTGTTTGAGGAAGTAGATTAAAACTTAAAACTTAATTTTTATTATGAAGATATTGTTTAGAATTAATTAAATTAGCAGAACCATATTAGTATAGTTAATGTTAGGGAATTATAAAGTATGAAATGAAAACGTAAATATTGCAAACTGATGAATTTATTGTCTCTGAAACTATTTCTAATTTATAGTACTATAATGAACTCTATGTACTTGTAAATACGTGATTAATAAATATTTCAAAAATCATTTGGTCTACCTTGTTATCTTATTTTGTTAATTTTGAACTGTTAATTTTAAGCTTTGAGAATTTTTACCAGGCAAGTTTAGAGAAAATTACGAACGAATCGTTAAAGTATTTGCAAATTCTTTGCAAAAGTGATATTTTCATGTATTAACTGGCAATTCATTTTCATTAACATTAACATTTACAAAAACTAACTGCAAATAATGACGCTTATACCGACCGTAATTTATTCGCCCGACTTCGTACACCTCTTATTGCCCAAGCAGCAACTAACTGCACAAAAACGCTTTTTACTGACGATTACTTATTCCCCCCGACATAGTCAACTTTCCCCGTCTCCAGCATCAACTAACTGCACTTAAAAACGCACTTTCCAAAGGCAATTGTTTATTCTCATCATTCCCTTTGAACAACAGAGCATTCCCCAAGAACTTTTTACCACCCCAGCATCAACTAACTGCAGATAAGTACACTTTTAATGAACACGAAGGTATTTCCCCCCACTTGGTCTACCTTCCACTTCCCCTGCAAAACTAACTGCAGACAACTACACTTTTCATAAACCTGACTGTATTTCCCCCCACTTGGTCTACCTTCCACTTCCCCTTCAACAACTAACTGCAGACAACTACACTTTTCATAAACCTGACTGTATTTCCCCCCACTTGGTTTACCTTCCACTTCCCCTGCATAAACTAACTGCAGACAACTACACTTTTCATGAACCCAAAGGTATTTCACCCCAGTTAGTCTACCTCCCACTTCCCCTGCAACAACTAACTGCAGAGAAGTACACTTTTATTGAACCAGACGGAATATCTCCCTGACTCTTCTCCCTCACACTTCCCCTGCATAAACTAAATGTAGAAAAAAAAGTTTTCAACGACCACCACGCCTTCCCCCCACTCCTGTTTACCTTCTACTTCAACAAGCATCAACTAACTGCAGATTAGTACATTTTTTATGAAGCTGACTGTATTTCCCCCCACTTGGTTTACCTTCCACTTCCCCTGCATAAACTAACTGCAGACAACTACACTTTTCATGAACCCAAAGGTATTTCACCCCACTTGGTCTACCTTCCACTTCCCCTGCATTAACTAACTGCAGATTAGTAAACTTTTCATGAACCTGACTGTATTTCCCCCCAAGTGGTCTACCTTCCACTTCCTCAGCATCAACTAACTGCAGATTAGTACATTATTTACAAAACTGACAGTATTTTGCCCCGCTTAGTCTACCTCCCATTTCCCCAGCATCAACTAACTGCAGCAAAAGAACGCTTATACCAACAGTAACTTATTCCCCTCGACTCTGTCTACCTCCAACTTCAACCAGCATCAACTAACTGCAGATTAGTACTTTTTTCATGAATCTGACGGTATTTCCACCCACTCTGTCTACCTTTTTACTTCAACCAGCATCACCTAACTGCAGAGAAAAACACGTTTAATGAACCCGACGGTATTTCTCCCTAACTCTTCTACCTCCCACTTCCCCTGCATAAACTAACTGCAGATAAGTACACTTTTCATGAGCCTGACGGTATCCCCCCAGACCCAATCAACCTTCCCCTTCCCCAGCATCAACTAACTGCAGCAAAAGAACGCTATTAATGACAACCAATCATTCCCCTTGCCTCAGTCAACCTCTTACTTCCCAATTACGAAATAACTGAACAAAAAAAACCTTTACATAGAGAAAAGCATATTCCCCCTGACTCATTATACCTCCCCCGTCCCCAGCATCAACTAACTGCGCAAAAAAAGCTTTTTACTGACAATTACATACTCGAGCAGACACAATAAACCCTTCGCTTCCTCAGCACCAACTAATTGTACAAAAAAAAACGATATTACTGACAAACAATCATTCCCCCTTACTCATTATACCTCCACTTTCGCAGCATCAACTACATGCAGAAAAAAATGCCTTCAACTGACAACAATTTATTCCCCCCAGACACAATCAATCTCTACTTCCCCAACATCAAATAACTGCAAACAAAAATGCTTTTTACTGCCAATTACATACTCGACCAGACACAATAAACCTCCTCCTTCCCAGCATCATTTAACTGCAGAAAAAAATCTTTCCATTCACCACTACATATTCCTTTGATACCATCAACGTATTATCCCCCCACCCCAAGAAAAAACTAAATGTAGAAAAACAAGCTTTCCATGAGCAAGACGGTACTCCACCAGAAAAGTCAACTGAATTCTCCTCCGGTATATGACCTCAAATACATGAATAATCCTCATAGCAAGACATCGGCCAGTAAAACTTTGGCTAGAAATTATACGGCTAGTAAAACTTTGGCTAGAAATTATACGGCCAGAAAAACATTGGCCAGAAAAACATTGGTTAGAAAAAGTACGGCCAGTTAAAGTACGGCCAGTAAAACTTCGTAAAGCAAGTCCATGCCAAACAAAAACTTCTCCATAGGGGGCATTATGAAACATTCCAAAATGCTGCAGCGGCTTATATGTTTTTATGACCCGGCTTCTCCGACGTATTGAAAACAAAGATTATCAAAAGTGCATTTGTTGATTAGGTGCATTTAGCTTATCGGTGACTTGAATGATTGGATGCGCAAAACCGAATCCAACATCTGGCGATAATGGATTAAAATAGTTTCAAAACCCAAAAACTTTCAAGTGTTAGAAAATTCACTAATTAATTACAATCTTCTTTACTAAAATTTAAAGCTTATTTTATTTCGGTAATTCCAACAGGTAATGTATTTTGTATTTGTAAAGTATTGGAGTAGTTGAGTAGAGTATTTGTAGAGTAATAGCAGCATTTAAAAATTCATTTATTCATCATATATTCATAATTATTCTTATGCTTTGTTTAAATTTATAATTATCAGAATGGAGCCCAACAATGAACGCCTCGCAAAAACTAATAGTTTAGCAAAGCATTTGTTTGTTCGGGAGATGGGACTGAAAGGAATGATTAGGCGTAAACTACCAGTCACAAAGGACAAGAAAGTCGGACAGTTGCTGATCCATGGAAGGGGGGACTTTAGGATGACCAATGATGACGCTGCCGAAGTTCCAGCATCTGTGACAATCCCAAAACCAATCTATATAAAAAAGGACAACAAACACAATGAGGTCAAGTATGTTGGAGACTGGATCAAGGTTCAACCATCAAAGGAGATTTACCCAGAAGCAACCTTAAAGGTAATTAATTGTTGCCAATTAAATATTTAATTCCGAGTTTAGTAAATAGTACTGATTAAACCAATTCAAAAAGTAAATATTTAATCTTTTAATTAAATTAATTAATAGATTGCATCTACGGATTGGATGATTTCGGCAAGGTTTAATCCAGAGCAAGCTCGACATTTGGAAGTGACAGAGCATTACAACTTTTCTCCGTTCAACTTTAATTTTGCCGTTGCAAAGGGAGATGTCTTTGAAGGGAAAATGATTAAGTGCATCATTTGGCCAAACTTGCAGCTTCGTCCGTTCTTCTTCCCAAACAAACAATCAACGTATTTAGTTATGCTGACTGAAAAGAGCCAGCTTTACCTGATTGACCTGATGACATGGAAGCTAGAGTTTGCGGTAGACCTCGACCAAGACTATTCAAATCTTAATGTGGTTGGATTAAAGGACATGGAGATTTCAAAAGATAAAAAGCAGATTATTGTGTTTGGAAAATGCCCGGATGATCACGTCAACCTGATTATAGTTATCCAAATACTTGCCGTTGGAAAATCTACTACCTTTATCTACTCCAACGGAATCAAAATGAACCTTTCGGTCAAGGATGAAATGTGCTGCGTGTACAATGATCAATTGGAAGCATCCCTCATGTCTTGGGATGAATTTGAAAAACAAGCAGTAAAAATTCCTCCAACTGGAAGAGTTTTTCCAAAGTATTCTTACGTGACCAACGAAAAAGAATTTCTTCAGATCCCATTCAGTCGTAAAAAACTAACTGCCAATACTCCCAAATTTGAATTTATGAACATCAACCCACCCATGATTTATGACCTGATTGATGACGGTATTGGATTTTTCGGCTTTTCTCAACCCGGTTCTTCTTCTTCTTCCCTTATTGTCCGTCAAGAACCAATCCACAATTTCTTAAGCTGGAACTGGCAGTTTGGTGATGACGATTCAGAGGTGATTCCTTTCCCCGACAATTCATCCCGGATATTGATCCATAATCAGTTCTTCAGAGCTCATGCAGTCTTGGAATTCAAGGAATATGCAGGACAAAGTACAGCTAACGAAACCTACCCATTTGAAGATGAAACAAACTTTACCGAATCTGGAGGAAGATGGATCGAGGAATGTGTGCTTGCCATGGATTATTCAAGACAACTTGATCTGATTGCTGTGCTTTTTGCCAAGAATAAAGCCTTTCGTGTTGCTTTTTATGATTCTCTCCACTTGTCAGAATTCATGTCACTTCCAATTATTTCGCGACAAGGAAGCGTTGACGTTATCAAGGACGCCTCATTGACCATAACCCCTTTGTGTATGATTGTAGAAATGAATTATGAGAATACTTGTGATCCAGTCAATGAGCTTTTCATTTGCAGATTAATGTCAGAAAAGGTATCTGAGACGTTGTAAAAACTGTCCAATGATTAAATTGAGTAAATTGTAAATAGATAGTTTGTACTTTACTACTATAGTTAGCAATTATGAATTATGGGCATCAATTAAATAAATTACGGATTAAACTTTTTTTCTAGTCCTTATTGATAACAAATGTATCTATGAATTATAAAAGAGAATAAACTTTATTGACTTGATTCAAAATTATGTGATATTTCATAACATTCATAAATTTCATTCAGTTTGGTTAATCCATACGCAAAAAGTCGTACATGGTTCAGTAGTATTTAGTAAAAAAATGCATATTTACATAACGGCAATTTCATAAATTTTATCAGAAAAAATAGTTCAAAGTAAAGCTAAACAGCATATCCATATTCAACCGCGATGACGAAGGGCCTTGTGAGGAGGAGTACTGTAAACCATAAAAAAGTCCAAAATTAATCATCAATAAAATCAACCAATTACAAATACCAAAATTTCCTTCATTAAAATAAATACGTCATTAAAATAAATACGTCATTAAAATAAATACTTCATTAAAATAATCTATAAATACTCACATTAACGGATTCTTGAATTGACGGTAGGCCATTTGCACCATCTCCAGTCCAATAAAGCCATCATGGAGAATACTTTTGTAGTGTATCTTGAGGTCAAGAAAACACAAGGATTCCGGAAACACCAAATTAAAGGCTGCCATTGCTCTGTCGTCTCGGTACATGTCAAACTGCTCTTTCGTAACGGGAGATGGACCATGTTGGTAGATTGCCCACTGAACTAAAGCACAATAAACTTCAAATTCGTCATTAAAGGGAATGTTTTTATGACTGAATAGCCAAATGACTTCATCAGAGTTGAGACGAAACAACAAGTTGGCCTTGTCATGAGCTGGAATCCACGTCTTCAGGGATGGAATACTTGTAAAGAAATCTTCAATCTTCTCCTTTACGCAGATCAAGAAAAGATCTTTTCGTACGTCAATGGTTTCATAGATTTGAATTCGATCCGTTTTAAACAAAAGTCCTTTGATATCACGCACTCCAAGATTTCTCGCAAGCTCATAAACGGGATAGTTGATGCGGCCAACGTATGCAGAAGACGGTTTGCTAGAGTAAATCATATCTCGGAGAATTTTAATTTCAATTCCAGACACGGAGAATTCAACAGTTAGGACGTTTTCGGGTACTGGAGGGACTGGAATTCCATATTTTTCTGCGTTATAGCGATGAAGGTAAATTGGCCAAATAACTCCCAGATCGTTTTTTGCAAGCAGGTATAATGACGCTCCCATTGAAGTTGTTTCCAGGTCATGGAATAGCATCGATTCATAAGTGCTTTGGAAAGTTCCAGTACGCACTTCTTGCATAATGGACTTGACCAATGTTACACAAAACATTTTTCGTGCTGCTTCTTTTACTTTTTCCAGTTCCGTAGGGGCAACAATATTCCATGTTTTGTCGGTCAGTACAATTTGCTGTAGAACATTTTGGAGTTGATTCAGTAACTGCATGTCAATATCAGATAGACCTTGAAGAGGGACACCAGTTTCCATTTCATCGAGTATAGCATCAATATTAAAATCCATGTCAAAGAGATCAGGAAGTTCCAAACCAGGACTTAGCTTTCGAATGTTGAGCTGGAGCTGTTGCACATTTATACTTACAATAAGCTCGAGAAACTTTGAGTTCAGAGAGTCATTGTCTTTGATGGCGTTGTAAATTTCAATCAAAATGTCAACATTTCGAATTTTGTAAGAGTACTCCAGAAAAAATAAAGATGTAATGATGACTCCATATTTCTTATCTGGCTCGTCAAGAAGAAACTTGATCACGTCTTGGACATGTACATGACAATTTATCATTTTTCCCTCCAGAAAATAGTTGAAGAAATACGGCGCATTTGAAAAATCGCAGTTTGGTTCAAGTAACTTCCATTGCTCAAGTAGTTCACGGGGAAGAGTTTTGGTGGAAATGGTATAGTTTTGCTCCATCACAGACGCTGGATTCCCTGGAGAGACCTTTTTTGTAGCATCCTCACGACTATTTGCAGGATTCCCTTGCAGATCCTTCTTCTTGCCATTTCCGTTTTCCGTGTGACCACTTTCATCTGCATTGTTAGGATTCCCAACATTCTCTTGAACATCCTCCTGATGGTCTTCTTCATCTCCTGGAGCGTTCTCTTCATTTTCGTTTTCTTCCAATTGAGGACGACGGCCGTCCTTGCCTTGATCTCCACCATTGTCCCCATCCTTCCCTGGACCTCGACCATTGTCGCCATCCTTGCCGCCTTGATCTCCACCCACAGTTCCATCGTTGCCTTGATCTCCACCATTGTCCCCATCCTCGCCTTGATCTCCACCCCCGGTCCCATCCTTGCCTTGATCTCCACGACCCGTTCCATCTTTGGCTGGACTTCCACCATTGTCCGTAGCATTGCCTTGATCTCCACCTTTGTCCCCCTCGTTGCCTTGATCTCCACCTTTGTCCCTCTCCTTGCCTGGACCTCCACGTGGACCTCCACCTTTGTCCCCATACTTGTCTGGACCTCCACCACCGGTTGAACCTGCGCCACCGTTGCTCTCGTTTTGACCTTTGCCTGGAGTCGCACTGTTAGGATTCCCGTTTTCCGATCGTCGACCATTGTTTGTTCTCTGAATATCCCCCGTACCCTCGACTTTGGCATGTTCGGCATCTTGCTTTGCAGCTCCCGGGACATCCACATCTCGTGGTATCATTATTTCACTGTCGACGTCTTCGGCAAGGATACCGTCATCATCGTCATCGTCGAGATCCACATGTATGTCCTCCATTTGGGAATCAAAAAGGTCAATCTGAGAGCTGTCTGGAAACATTGCTTGGGAATGTTGTTGGTATTGGGAATCTTGAGAATACTCAACATTTGGCATTTGAGACATTGGGGTAGATCCAAATGATTCTACATCTTGACTTTGAGATTCTATTTGTACCACCTCAATTGCTTCTGGCGTTTGTGATGGTGGTCCAACTTGAGTAGATGGAACAACCATGACCTCGTCATCTGGAATCACACCGCCCCTTCTAAATACACCAGGACCTCCCGTCTTCTTCGCCTCATTTGCAGACTTTAACTTTTTATTAAAGAAAAATCCCGATCCGGTAACCTTTCGCTTTGCTGGTGGTGTCCGCGGACGAAGAAATCCTCCCTGTTAATTAATTATTGAAAAAAGTAAATTACAAATAAATATCTTAAACCTTATGAAAACTTTCAAGGATAAATGACAGATTCAAGGATAAATGACTGCTTGAAATTACAAATTAATTATAATTATTGATATAAGAACAATAAAGTACCTCCATATTTATCCTTGAAGTATTTGGTAAGGGCAAAGGTTCAGGAGTATGAGACAACCCAGGGGTTGAAGCAAAGTTGACGCCAGCAGCAAAAGCGTTAAAGTCCAAAGAGTCGTTAGGATGATGCTTCTTCATATGACGTTTAAAATTAGGTGTTTGATTGAACGATTTGTTGCACAATTTGCAAAAATGTAGTGGCTTTACCCCTGACTCTGGGTGAATTCTCAAATGACTTTTAAAATACTTTGGATGGTACTTTTTTCCGCAAAATCTGCACTTCTTTCTCTTCACTGGCTTACGATTGTTTTTTACAGTTTTCTTGGAATTACCAGGAAGTGGCATACCGATGCCGCCCCATTTTTAATCATTCGGTAACATTTAGATAATGTTCAAAAAACAAAGCTTTAAAATGATTAAGTCAAATAACTAAAAACTTAAACTGCTTCTCTGTCAGTGGATAAAGTGCTTTTAGTTGTGAGCAGACTTGACAAACAAGAAAACAAAAAGCACATGCTTCGGAGACGCAGCGCAATAAAATTCACACAAGAAAAAGTAAATGCACTATGGCATGTGCAACTCCATCTAACTTCCCCTGCATTCAATACCAATGCATTCCGAATTCATTGCATGGGCAGGGATAGCAAGTCAGCCATTTCGTGAAAAAAAAAGTCAAAATGTCGTATTTGCCAGAAAGACCATTCTACAGTTAGCTGCATGTAGCTACTTCTAACGCAAGGTGGCACGGGTCACGTATTGGTAAATGCATGCTATTCCTCCTTGGGCATTGGAATTATACATAAACCTTATATACCAGAAGCATAGCAAAGCAGCAGCACTTTTACATTGCGTACATGACATGTAGCATTTAGGAACAGAATCCAAAATGGAGTTGTATCCTTTGTTCATACTTAACACGTCGAAACATAACGTATTTACCGCGACACAGATTGACCTCGTAATGTTATGACATGACGTTTTTTCCAGTTGAGCCAACTCACTCACCCAAACTGCTTTCACTCGACTCCACTTCACAACTTGCCCTAACATGATCGTGCAAAATTCTGTTCAGGAAAACTCATCGTGCGAATGAGTTGCAATTCGGTGCAGCGTATAAGGAGCTTAACAGTTTAAACACAATTAAATTGTTAATTAAAGTGATAGTGCTGGAACAATTAGCAAAGGAGGAGATTGAGTTAGAAAAACTTCCAAGATTTTCATTTAAATAGCTTAAAGTTCAGATTTAAAGCTACTTTTAAATACAATTTGGAAACCTAATTCCATTTATATCAAAGTGAAAGTGCTGGAACAATTAGCAAAGGAGGGGACGAGTTGAAATAGTGAAAGTCAAACGAGTTTTATTATAATAGCTAAAAGACAAGTTTTAAAGCTATTTTTAATTTCAATTTTGTTAAACTACTTTCAAACTTCAACCAAAGTTAAATCGGAAGGAGAGAAAGGTTAACATCAAGTTGTGGCTGGTACCCACCTCCACAAACCGGTGGTTTGGAACCGGGTAACTCGAGATTGGAGATATTAAAAATCAATCAGGTATTATATCTCAATATAATAGTTTTTAGAAGTTATAAATGTTGTGTTGAAATGGCTCCAAACCTATATTTTGATGTGTATAAAACTTAAATTTTTTATTTCCAGTTATCGGAAGGGGTAAGGAATCTTTTTTGGGAGTTATCGTAGTAGTGAACTTTGGATCGGAACGGGGTGTTAGAAAATACCGTTGTTCGAGAGTCCATTCATTGAAGACGAGGCTAGACAGACTACTCTTATCTAATTTACGGTAAAAATAAATATAAGGATTATAATATTTCTTTACAAGAAATGAAATGACATCAATTTAATTTTATGTTGAGGGCTGTTAATCGCAAATTAGTTGGAGAGTATCAGCAGTTATAACTTATAATTATAATTTGTTTGTTTATTGTTTCACCTTACAGATTCAATCCAAAGAAAAATCAGTGACAGACTTAAGCTGAAGTGGCGTGGCGTCAGAAAATTTTGACAAAAGTGTACCGGGTCGTTGTCGTTTGTGATTGGAACATCTTGGAATCACAGGTACTGAATCTAAAGAAATAAATATTGGCCAAATATTAAATTAAGTTTATAACAATATTCTGATTTAATAGTTCCTAATTCATGACGATTATGTTTCTTAAATTTATAGGGGCAGTTATTTAAGGAGAGTAAAGATATCAATCCAGTGATTATCAGGGGAATTTGCAGTGTTACAACGATCGTTTGTCACTGAATATTCTTAAGGATCCCAGGCTTCCCGCGGATAGCTGTGAATACCCGGAGATTCGTATGTGGATAAGGAACAAAGTAGGAGAGAAGGTAAAAGATCGTAATGAAAAATAGTAATCCAAAAAGTAAAATAATGATTTGATGAGGAAATATAACTTTTTATAACTTAAAGTCATCTAAATTTCAAATATTTAAATATGCAGGTATCCAATCTTGGAAAGGAGGCTGGATAAAAATATCAAGACAAAGGAACTCATTGCATTGCCGGATTCTTGGATATAGGAAAACGTTAGCTGCTGCACAAGTACTGCTGAAGATCTACCTGGTTTAAAGCTTATTTTATCATCAATTCAATTAACATCTTTTACGTCAGGATCAACCTTTATGTGACAAACATTTGTCTGAAAGGTATGAACAATAAGTAATATGAAAAGTTATCACCAGTCGTTTGACTGGTATTAGGTTGCAGGGAAGAAATTCGTCGTATTATTATTATTCATTGTTCAGACTAGCCATACCTCAGCATGCATTATGGTTGACAATGGATGGATTAAGCTGAAATTTAGT